>JASANF010019022.1:0-24912 GCA_030248245.1 Trissonchulus sp. WLG1_4 | reverse complement strand
GGATAAGCGATCACTGCAATGTCTTGTTGACGCAGTTGTCCTTAAACCGAAGCAATTGTTTCTACGTATATATGCCGTGGCTGAAACTGCTATTTGGATGAGTTGGCGATTTAGCCGGCTGAAACTGTTTTATCCAGTGCCTTTCAATAGCAGTCTCATCCGGCTGAAACTGCTGTAGCACTTTCAGCCGGCCAAAACTGCAATGGCAGTTTCAGCCGGATAAATCTCCAACTCATCCAAATAGCAGTTTCAGCCACGACATACATATATACGTTCCGCCAGTGTGCGTAAGCCGTTATTTGCAAATTATGTACTTATATATTCATACTCATGTCACATATGGCATTAGTGGTCAAGAATCAAGATATAAGACGTATATACGTGTGGAAACAATGACCCTAATAAGTTTTAGTTTCGTCCACTGACAAAATAAAATAATACCAAAGTAAAATCGTTGAGTTCTACCCCAAGCCATATCCAATCCCATGAGAGCTTTCCTCTTTCCAGTGATTTAGAACAAGTTTTAAGCAAATATATGTACGTACGTTTCACGTATGGAGAAACACGTTAGTGCTGTTTATTAATACGTTTGCACTGTCGAAACCGGTTCATTGAGTTCATTACTTTAATGCGACTATTGTGAAAATGGGACATATTTTATTACCCTACGCTGCCTACTGCAGTTATAACCAAAGAGTCATTTGTAATTTGAGTTTGGAAAACGACGCTGTTTTTTTGGCATCGGACCAACAAAAAGTCAACTTTCATGATTAGGCTCTGTGGGTTACTTTTTTGGCTCAGTGAAAAATAGCATCAAATTAGAATAAAGCAAGTATAGATATAATAGCTATATGTACATAGTTATCAGGACATTATTTTGTTCAGCATATTTCCCTGCTGTATTTGCAAATTAACTGGCACGTAACGAATCAGTATAGAATTTACGAGAGTAGATTTCAATAGTTAATAACAATCTACAGTGTCCAGACAAACAAAGTGTGGCTAGGTCATTGGCAATTATATACGTATGTATGCTAAACTGCATATATACATATACTAAAGTGTATCAAGTTGGATGTTTAAGTATGTCTGGGTTCTGGCTGATTGTCTGGGCTAGATTACCATGACTTCATCTGCATACCTGGGTTAAGTATATAAGTATATATCGTACGTATATACGTACACAGTAGACTCAAAAGCCTCTCATTGTATTTGCTAGCTAAAGCTAAAGAAAGTATAGCCTGATTTTTGTGTGACGACTGTCCACTCGATCCGAGCCAGTCGAATTGACAGCCGAGGAAATAAGATTCGCGCCATGTGCATATATATAGGTGTTTAAACCCCCTCAGAATGTTTTAAAGATGCTCACGACGGCAAAATCAGTGGCTCACAACAAGACAATACTCGTGGCTCACAAAGCAAAAATGAGCGGAAAAGTTGCTCCGCACCGCCACCCCCCCCCCCCTTACCTGCCCCCCCTCTCCAGAATTCGCTAGCTGCCCACGTATGGCTATGAGCGACGGAGTGGAGTTTGTGCGTAAGTTTTTCAACCCTGAAGATCTGAAAAATTACGTTTTTCCAATTTTAGTGTTGTAATTATTTAATAGTCAGTGGAACAGTTGCTCATGTAAAACAAGCTATTAATACATAATATATATATATATATATATATATATATATATATATATATATATATATATATATATATATATATATATATATATATATATATATATATATATATATATATATATATATATATATATATATATAATATACCGTTTAGATGATGACATTCCCTATATGTTTTATAAAATTTTTGCTGCAGAACTGGCATTTCCGATTTTTCTTATAACTGATTTTGCATATAGACTGTCTTTTATTCCTAGGGATTGGAAGGATGCCAACATTGTTCCTATTTTTAAAAATAAAGGGGCCAGATCGAAAGTGGACAACTATAGAGATGTTTCTTTGACTTGTGGAGCGTCAAGACCTATCGATTCGATGTTAAATTACACTATTCGGCGTGTTTGTTTGGATAATGATGTATTTTCTATATATCAGCATCCTCCCTGGGAGATCTACAGTCACAAATTTATTATTAGCGACAGATTCGTGGGCTAGATCTCTGGGGCCAAGTGTAGTGTCCTACACTGTTAACTTTGTTGCAAATTTGCCAACTTGGCCAACTCAACTTGGCCAACTTGGCCAACTTAAGTTGGCCAACTCAACTTGGCCAACTTGGCCAACTTAAGTTGGCCAACTCATTAACTCAACTTTGCCCAACTTGGCCAACTTAAGTTGGCCAACTCAACTTGGCCAACTTGGCCAACTTAAGTTGGCCAAATCAACTTGGCCAACTTGAACATCCGATACTTTGACTATTTGAAATGAAGTCAAGTTCTAATCCTGTAGTTAATTTTTTCAAGTTAGTTAGTCAGTTAATGAAAATGAAAATTTAAAATGTAAACTTCGAGATTTGAACTTGACTTTATTTCAAATAGTGAAAGTATCGGATGTTCAAGTTGGCCAAGTTGATTTGGCCAACTTAAGTTGGCCAAGTTGGCCAAGTTGAGTTGGCCAACTTAAGTTGGCCAAGTTGGCCAAGTTGCCCAAGTTGAGCTGGCCAACTTAAGTTGGCCAAGTTGGCCAACCTAAGTTGGCCAAGTTGGCCAAGTCAGCTGGCCAATTTGACCATTTCTAATAGCACAAGACCAGGACGGTGTGCCCCCGGATGTGCCCTCAAAATTTTTTAAAATAATTTTTAATGTCTTTTCAGATTCATTTATTTCTCATCATCCAACATTTAGGCAGAACAGTTAACAATTCTCCGAAACAAAGCTAACTAACTACGTACATATATACATCAACTGATTAAGTTGGCCAAATTTGGCCATGTAGGACACTACACTTGGGCCGATCTCTGGAAGGGGAAAATTGTGTGGATATTGCTTATATTGATTTTAAGAAAGCCTTTAATACAGTATGCCATAGGAAACTAAGTTGGCACATGTGGGTTTTGGGGGTAAACTATTAAACCTAGTGAAAGAAATTCTGACTGATCGCAGACAACGTGTTAGAATTGAAAATATTGTGTCTCCCTGGTGTAAGGTGTCAAGTGGGGTCCCTCAGGGTTCGGTCTGCGGTCCCTCTCTGTTCTTATTTTATGTGATTGATGCAGTAGAATTGTTGAACGATGCTACTTTTTGGTTTGCTGATGACTCGAAAATTTTTTACGAAGGCAGTTTGCGCTCTTATTTTCTACAGTCGGCTCTCGACCAGTTTGAAATTTGGGCCAATAATTAGCAAATGAGTATATCAACAGCGAAATCATTTATTATGTATCTTGGTCGTGCTAATCATAGTGGAACATATTTTATAAATGGGGAACCACTAAGTGGAGTCAAGAGCTGTTCGGATTTGGGGGTTATTAATCTTCTAACTTGAAGTTTTCAGATCATATTGCAAAAATTGTTAAAAAAGCTAATAGTCTTCTTTATTTGGTCACAGCTTGTTGTGTTTCTACAGAACTAGATATGATGGTTACTTTGTTTAAGTCACATGTTCGTCCTATTCTTGAATATGCCTCAGAAGTCTGGAATCCCTATTTAATCGGGGACATTCAGGCTATTGAGTATGTTCAGAGGAGGTTTACTAGACACTTTATAGAACTCAGGCATCTTGAATATCAGTCTCGTGAAATTTTAGGTTTAAGAACTCTTGAGTTTCGGCGTCTTTTTCGTGATCTTGTTTTAACATATAAAATTGTGCATGGTCTGACTGTTATAAATCCGTTTAAGTATTTCAATTTCAATACTGCTGGTAGAACCAGAGGTCATAGATTTAAACTGTATATGCCTAAATGCAGACTCAATGCAGTTAAGTTTTCATTTTTTTTCAAGAGTAGTACAGCCATGGAATAGTCTCCCTGAAAATTGGTTTCGGCACCCAATGTAAAGAAATTTGCGGAATGGCTAGCAGAAAGTCCGGAGATACTTTTAGACTATTTGAAAGTTTATAAGTTTGTTTAATTCTGTTGTTAATTTGTGATATAAAGTTTATATATATACTATACGTTATTATGCCACAATATACCGCGTGTGCTTTATTTGTGAAGTAAATTTTCTTCTTCTTTCCTTCTTTCTTCTTCGCTGAGTCAAAAAAATTCGGGTGAAGGGACGCATTGTGCACACAATTAACTGTTCTGTGGCACCTAAGATTTACACGTATATATATATATATATATATATATATATATATATATATATATATATATATATATATATATATATATATATATATATATATATATATATATATATATATATATATATATATATATATATATATATATATATACTAGTGTTACGAATTTTATTTACATGTGTATACTGACGCATATAGCTCCGTGTTAGCTCGTCTACATAATTTACATATATACATACATCATGAAGCCGTGGAGAGTTTACGTAATGGAAATCTGCTAATTAGCATAAGTCGTCGTGATTATATATTATGTTGGTATTTGTCACGGCACTGACGATTTATTTTGTATTTTGAGAAGTTTCGAACTGAAAGCGAGTTCTAACGTGCGCAGAATGAAATTCGCAATTCATTATTCAAATTTGCCCTTTTCAACTTGGTCGTCAACTCACTCTGCTAACTGACTTGGGCTGGAAAAGCTAGATTAGATTCATTTCGAACAGACGAGTTTCATACGTAAATGTTATACACGCACATAATATGTATATGTGTGTGTGTGCAATGTGCATGTACGTACGTATATATATAATATATGTTGATGTTTTCACATTTCGATTCTGTACTTGGGGATTTTCTCTAAAGGAAATTGGCTTTTTTTCTGCAGGTTTTGGAGGTCTATTTGTCAAACAATTTCATCCATTTCCCGAGAATTGCCGCCCCCCCACCCTGACCCCTGCACTTTACGGTCATATTATTATAAACAAGTGCGTCTTAACTAATTTAATGTGTGCGTAGTAAAATACTGTATATATATATATATATATATATATATATATATATATATATATATATATATATATATATATATATATATATATATATATATATATATATCTAAATAAATAGATGCATAAAAAAACTACATACGTGAGGAAGGACACTTTCACTTTCTAAACACTAACTATTTTTACATTCTTTAATTTTTTGTTTTTTAAGCTAGAGAAACTGTGGACGTTGGTAAAATGTTTATAAAGCATCCTGGACCATCCTGGAATGTTGCATCTCGGGGCTCATCAGTCCCGAGTCTCAAGAGTTAACTTATTTTTTTATTAAATTTTATTTTTTTATTTTACATGACAAGTGTAAAAATCTTTGACTTCTGGGGGCTGCCGCCCCCAGAACCCCGCAGCAGTGACTTTTAATACATTGTATATATAAAAAAGTGGTCGAGGTGCGACACCCGTCTGTCTTTTTTGGCTCTAGGCTAGTGGCTGCGCCCCTGTGTCGTGGTGTCATTGTCATAGGCCATAGCCGTTTTAGCGTGTCTGAGTCTGATTCTTTTGACATATTTCAATATAATTTCGTCGTGTGCAAAGCGTGTATGCTAAGTACCAACTGTCAACCCAGAACGCACGCACGCACATTTGACTCATAAGTTGGACGATACTACTACTGGGAGGTATATAAATAACGTCAGGAGCTGGGGTTACGAAGATTGTAGTGCAGAGCATTTTTTGCTGGAAATAAAACGGACGTGCCGTATTCAGCTCTTCTGGTTGTTAGGAATGACTCGGCTAGTATATATGACGAATTTATGTAATTTCGTATTCTTACTTTAACCAGCTAAATCTGTAGCTTATGTCCAAACGTGTAACTATCCGTATCCTTCCCACCTTTAATGGGGCCCCCCACTCCCTTGATGCTTGATCCCACTAATTTTGGACCGCCCGCTCCTATTCTTTTAGACTGGCGTAATTTTTACCTGTTTCTGGCCAAAAAGTAGCGATAACAATTTTTGGCCAAAATTTACGCCAAATTCGCTTTCTGCCTGTTGTAATGAACTTATGTATAATATATAACGCTGTGCATTCACACTGTGTATATGTTGCAGTGAGCTAAGTCAGTCCACTTTTTTGCTCGGCTTCATCAATCGTTTCCATCCATTCGTTTCCATGAACCAATTATATATATATATATATATATTAGGGATGTCGCGGATATCCGCATCCGCATCCGCATCCGCGGATGATCCGCAACTTTTTGACATCCGCATCCGCATCCGCATCCGCAAAAATTTAATGCGGATGTGCGGATGTTGCAGTTTCAGCAAAATTTACTAAAAATGTAGAAAATCAGACGACAATTTTGATTTTTTGCATGTATATACGAATATTTTTGCTCTTTCAACGGTGGATGAAACTTTATTCTAGGCTTTTTCACCTCACTGTTGGTTGCAAATCGCTCTTTTCTAAAGTAGGCTTCACGAATATTTGATATTGCGGGCATATTCGAACTAAGTTTTGCATTTGCATGTTTGAGAGAGACTAGTCTACAAACTTGTAAATTTTCACAACAATATCAGTTTTTAACTTGCATGCTTTCGTAGATTAAAAGGAATAGACAGAATACGTATA
This sequence comes from Trissonchulus sp. WLG1_4, assembly GCA_030248245.1. Lineage (NCBI taxonomy): Eukaryota > Metazoa > Nematoda > Enoplea > Enoplida > Ironidae > Trissonchulus > Trissonchulus sp. WLG1_4. Next base: position 18,295 of record JASANF010019022.1, on the reverse strand, counting down.
GTGCTTATATATACACCAACCAAAACCAAAAGCATCACGTTGCCAGAGGGTCACGCTGATAGCCTTTGAGTTGGCATAAAGTTAACCAATAGCGTTTTAACCAAACTGTTGATGGCTGCGCATGGCTTAGAAGATATGTATAATGAATGCACAACTTCGATACAAACTGTTTTATCTAAGTCTCATTCCTTAGTACTTGCATTCTTGCGTTCATACTTGCTATTTGGTGAAAAATTTTTCAAAAATTCGGCTCATAACTTGTTTAGAACGTATTCTAAAAAGATCCGCATCCGCATCCGCATCCGCGCGGATGTCAGAAGTCAACATCCGCATCCGCATCCGCATCCGCGGATGTCAAAAAAGTCACATCCGCGACATCCCTAATATATATATATATATATATATATATATATATATATATATATATATATATATCTGCTATGTTGGTAAGACAGCAAATCAGATAGTCAGCCGCATCAGATCTAAAATAGTGTCACTGACAGAATTTTGCAAAGCTGGACAGCCGCGACGCTTGCCAGAGTTCTCATGAGCAACTTTTGTGAGCAATTTCCACGTTAATTTTGTCAAGCCTCCTATCTCCAAAATCCATTTCAGTACGTACGTACGTACGTACATATATATGTATGTATATATATATATATATATATATATATATATATATATATATATATATATATATATATATATATATATATATATATAATATAGATAGATAGATATATATATACATATTTATCTGTGTACAACTGTACAGTTACATATATACATACACACATCATTTATGTAAGTTAATTTTTCACTTAGTGTACACGTGTACATACGTACACGTTTAACGTCACGTACATATGCCAAATTGTACGTCAGCAAAAATAAAATCGAGCTTATTTTATGACCCTAGTTCCTGTAGTGAGTTTTCCGTATTGAAATTTTTCTCCGTCTAATATCTATCCATCAAATGAATGAAAGAATGAAAAAATGAAATACAATAGAAATTTTTTTCGTAACGTTATGCACGGGACTGTTCTCGTACATTAATACACTCAATATTTAATATGTGTATAGCGAAATGGACAAAAAATACAGTGGCATAACATAAACATAAAGTACGTGTATGTATATGGTGTGACGAACGTTTGAACTTATATTATATTGAGCATTTAGCATCAGGTGTATATATATATATATATATATATATAAATATATATATATATATATGTATATATATATTATATATATATATATATAATAATATTGCACCTGGATTTGTAAGGCATAAACTTGGGTTTGAATTTTTTTAATTCAGCGTCAGTTTATAATTTATTTCGCAAGCAGTTACTGCAGTCTAATTTAAATTTTATAAAAATTCAATTCAGTTGTCCTGTCCGTCCAGTCTGCGGGATATACTTATTTCCCAGACAAGACTTTTACTACACATTTCCCACTCCACTTGTACCTCAGTCAGTCAGTCGTGATTGATTGTTTTGGACGCTTGTCACATTATCAGTATAGCAAAATAAGAAATGTTCGTGTCTTGATCATACGTGGGCACGTAGAAAATTCTGGAGGCAGCTGTGGAGCAACTTTGCCACATAATTTTGCTTCGTGAACCACCGATTTTGGCGTCGTGAGCTCCTTCAGAACACTCAGGGTCAGGGGTCACCTGTTTTGGGAAAGTAAAGTTGCCTTCGGGGCGGATGGGTGCCAACCCTCCACGCCCGTGTTCGGTCCTGATACCCAACTATCTCCTCTGTCTGTCCTGCTTTCATGCTAGCTAATGGCACGCTATTTTTGTTTCAGGTACTCCAGCTGTGATCTTCAATCCACAATGATAACATCGCCCAAGAGCGGGGACGTGGTGGCCCCCGGGGGCGGTCAGTGGCAAATGGACGGGCAAATGGAGGGGGCGTATCTCGAGGGCGCCCCGGCCCCTCCCAATTTTCCACCACACCCTACCTCAGCCGCTACTGTCACTCAGCAGCACAGTAAACAGACCTCAGAAAATTCTTCCCCTCTTGCGATGTCCCCTCAAACCACCTTCATGTTCTCCATTGAAGCTCAGCAATAGTAATCTTACTCTTGACCCCTCGCTGACCCTGCTTGACCTTTTAGTCCCAGCCCCCCCCCCCTGTCTCTTGCTGGCCTGATTACATTTCCTGTCTACTACTTTATATACCATTATAACTCGTAACTGTTTGTCCATTCATTCGATACGATGCGACGTCGCTCTGATTGCTGATATTGCTGTAAGTAGTTTTAATGAAATCAGGAACAGGACAACGGTTTCATTGATTTTATAAACATTGATTTATGTTTCAATCAGTGATGGTCAAAAATCATGTGACACGTTGGAAACAACGTTAACTAAATTAGGGATGTTTAAATGTTTGAGTTGCGCATAGAAGGACTAAGGAATAGATAGAGAAAATGGAAAAACCTCAACGTCCTTTTTGCTGTGTATGTATATCAGTATGCATCACTCTTTGCACAGTGCCGAACTGAAGGGATTCGGGCTTAGACACTCCAGGTGGAATGCATATTGGTAGTCTGAAGGCTGTCTCATGCTGGCTCGATTCAAAGATTCAACACACTTTAGAAAGTTGTCTGGTAATTTCACATCTTGAAGGATCCTAAGGTGGCAAGATAAGATACTACCAAATAGTGATCAAAATTCACTGCCAAATTTTTGTCTAGAAACATGCATCGATTTGTTGCTTAATCTTTCCTGCGTTATGTTCTCTACTGAAATTTGTATTAAAATGTTATAAAAAAAGTCTTCTTTAGTTTTTGCTAGATTTTCACTAAAACAGTGTTAAAAGTTGATTAAAAATTAGTACATATGCACATATAAACATATGTAAATATTTTAGCTGAGGAGACATTGCATTTTCAAAAATTCTTTGGTGCTATTTACAATTTTGAACCTACCACGAACGTTCTCGTTAAAAGTTGGTGGAACACTTAAATTCGGGCTTAAAACACTTAATATTGTTAAGTGTTTTGAATTACCATTTTGTTATTGAGTTAAAATTCAAGTGTTTAACTAAGATTGGAGGAAAACTTTCAGTTCACAGTTGCAAGTGTTTTGGATACATTCACAGTCTATGGCTACCTAGCCTTCATGCATTCTACCTTGTGTATCTGGCAGGTTTAACATCCCTGTTCTTCAAATCTATATAATATTTTGTTTGCATGTAATCTGTAGGCACAAGAAAATTGCTGTGGAGTTTTTCTGTCAAAATTAGCCAGTTTTCTTCGCTATCTACGTTATTTATTATTCCTTTTCGTGTGTCACTTTTTACTGCAACTACGTATAACTGAAAAATAAAATCTAAATTGCTGTTTTGACGAAAATTGACCGTTTTCTGTTGTTTTTTGTAGTGTGTAAAACCGATCTTATTAAAGTCTATTCTTAACTTTGTACGTGCAGTACACAATATGTGCGGCATCATAGTGCGTATATACAAATGTTGATGCATTTTAGTGTTTCATGCAGACAGGGATCGTATAGTAGTGTAAAATTTGTAATTTTTCTGACAAAAGAAGCTAATTTGCGTTTGTTTCATACTTTTCATTTTTATATTTTTCTGTTTAGTCCGGCTGACTATACACAATTATATACATATATACATGCGCAGCTAAAGGTCAAAAAAATGTTTTGATGCAAATAACTTTTCTCATTTTGTTTTGTCTTTGTAGTTATCAGTGAAGTATGTCTGGCAGAGTGAAAATTAGTATAGCACATTTTCGAAAAATTGAATAAATTAGTGAAATCGTCATCCAAATATATATATACATTTGAATAAATTAGTGAAACCCAAATGTATAATTTGGTCAGTGGTCCCTTGAGTGTGTGTCTGTTGCTTTATGCTGGTCATAATCTGTAAAATAGTGGGAATGTCTTCCTTTTCAATTTACTTAAAACTAACTGCTTGAAGTTAATATAGCTAAATTTGCTTTAAATAATTTTGTGTCACAGTGTGTATTTCTTTGTAAATTTGTGTATACACTATACAGTAAGCTAATAATAATTAACTAATATTTATTATTACATAATTCGAATCGAGTTTTGTCAGGCTTTACTACTACTAACCCCCGTGTCATATGTGTGGGACGGTGTGCGTGTGCTTATTTGTTGGAGTTTGTGAACTTAGGCCTATATAGGTGGTACTGGTAAAAAAAGATTTTGGGCCTCCTAATTCACTGTTGACAGTTTAAGTACATAGCAAACTTTATGGTTGAAAGATCAGTCTCAACCTAGTTTCTCTGTATTGGTTATTTTTGACAATTTTTTTGGTCAGTTGTTAACTTTTTTCAAATTCTTGTTGGCAGTCATAATTTATCTTGGTTGAACAGAAGCTCGCTATTGGTTATGCTCTACAAATTATGTGGAGTGCAGTTTTTGAAAAGCTGTGTGCGTACACAGCTAAAATTTGGCAACATTTATTGTAACAGTTGATTGAAGCATTCTGGAAACAGTGACACGGCTGTATGAGACAATTTGAGCGACAAAACAAAATGTAGTTTACCTACGGGGTTTCCATAGAACCGACAGGCAGAGGTGCTGTTAGCTTTGGAACGGGTGCAGATTTTACGTATAATACGCGATCCCATGTTTTTTCGAAGTACAGGACATTTTCAAGTTTTATATGTCTCAATATATCACGGCTTTTTTTGGTGGAAATTTCAGTATTGTGCACCGCTTTTGCAGAGTCACTGCTGTTATCGCAGGCAAAGTGCCATTAACTGAACTACTCGGAATAACTAAACACTGAAGCATGATAACTTCTCAAAAGACACAGTTACTTGTACTTCTGTGTACTGTGTTCGTTGAATGAACGTGCCGATTATTGGAACGATACTAAAATTCTATATCGACATATATTATATATAGTTAATTCCGCTAATCTAATTCCATTAATCTGAATTAGCAAAGAGCTAATAGACCCAAACAGGTAGCAGAACAGTTCTTTTAATTTATTGATCACTTTTCAAACTTTCCACAGCCCGGCCGAGTCAAGCAAGATTGTTCCAATTTATCATTGGAATTATTCGAAACCACAACTGTCAATTTTTAGGCACATTTCCAGCATATTTTTGTTGGCTCGAAAATTGAACAAAAACCCATTTTGTTTACTAAATTTTGGCACTTGCTTTTCGTGCGAACCTTTTTCTGGAACAGTGTGTTATGTGTATGTTTGTCTGTGTATGTATGTTTTTGACTGTGTGTCTGTGTGTACGTATATATGTGTGTTTGATCTTTGTATATGGATGGATGGTTTTTCTTAATCTATAGGTATGACACCAGCCTAAAAATGTGTTTCGAGTTTTTTTCCGATCTAACGTCGAGGTAGATATTTTCTTACTTATAAATGAAGTTGAATGTCAGGCTATCGCTTTTTTGTTTTATGTGCAAATAATGTGCTTTTCGTATATATGTGCGTAACGTGCAGTAATTATGTAGCCAGAGTACTTGGAGACGTAGTTACTGGCGCATTTCGTTGCTGACGTTACTGAATGAATATCAACAGTTTGTACCGTTTTTTCTTTATCCTTCTCACTCCAGTTTTGTGTTTTTTACTTAGTATGTAATATTCCTTTTATATAAATGTTTTGTTAATTGACGTACTATTAGCGTTTGTGTTGTTCTGTGAGCCGCGTTGTATAAATTTTTTGCGTTTTTGTTTCGTTTCGCTCAGTTTTTTTATTTTCTTCCTTTGCCCCAAGAATGGGCTGATGCACTTTTGGGACTTTATTCAGATGCTAGAGAAACGGGTATGTGTCTGTACCCTGATTACTAGGAGACAAGGTAATGTCAGGCTACACTTGGTGCTACAATCTGAGCCTGAGCACTGCAGAAAGTCTTCATGTATAAAGCTTTTTCTCTGTAAATTCAGGATCTTTCAAAGAAACAATGTATGCATAAAACCTATATATAGCACAAAAAAATTCAGTGCTAACGGCTTATTTTCGTAAGGTTGCAGCTAATTTGGACAGTCTGGCCTTACCTCACAATCTAAAAATAGCCGCTTGTAAAAAATAACACATTCTCTAGACCGCGTGTAAATGCGCATAGTCTGACTGTGGTATGTCTTCATTCCATGTTCCTTTAATGTTTGAATAAAGTCCCTCAGTTAATGAACTGTACTCTAACTGTGTTAATAATGACTATAGGCGGCGCGGCACCAGCTATTTGCCTGTTCACGTGTATTGTGCTCTGTGTCTTAGTCTATAGCCTTTGTGCACTGTAATGTAATGTGTCTGTGAAAAAAGCTAATAAAAACTGTAGTATACAGTCTCTATATGAGTCTTTGTGTTTCTTATTGAAAAATACTCAGGACTGTGGTTAGCCATCTAAGGGGTACTTATTTGATCGGTTGCTGACGTAGCAATGACTGCATAGTTGTAATTCCATTCTGTGATTTTTTCACACACAATGCACTAAAATCGAGACAGCAGCGACATTTGCATTTTTGGTACTGAATTTTTGTTATGTTATAAATAGTAGAGTATTTTTATTATGTGTTAACTACTGTTAGTGGTAGTCATTTTTACGGTTATATTATGTATCTTATGAAATGAAGTATCTTTCCACCTGTGACAGAGTCAAGACTAAGCCTTTTGGTCACGAGACTCAACAACAACAAACAATCCGTTTCTATACGTGTTGATCAAATTCTGAGTCTCGAAAGGTCAATGAGTAATGGCAGTACGCCACGCATTACAAAGATTTCAATTTACGCCATCTATACATGCAATAACTGAAACAGTAGCGAATGAGTTTCAAAACAATTAAGCGACTATTCAATTTTTTTGAACAATTTTCCGAACCTATCATTATGGTCTGGGAATTGAGTAAAAAACCAGACTCAGACTGAACATAATAAGTGCTCTTATTACGTACACCTAGAATGTCCCGTGTCAATTCAGAATGTGTCATGGAAATATGTAGAACCCTCGGAAAAATACTTGCTCTCTGATCGCTGTCAGGCGAAAATGTCGGCTCATACGTGACAAACATGTGGGTTGTATACAGCTATTTATTTGGTACTTCAGCATTTTAGCATTTAACCAGTACCAGAACCAGACCTGTATAAAAAATTTAGTAAAAGTTCAAAAGACGTGAATCTTGATTTCAGGATCTTTCCCGAATTTTTTATGAGCACGTTTTGGTTTTCAGTTTCTTAAAGCCTTGAGCCAGCTAGAACCGTTTCCAAAGACTTTCACACTTCACAGCCCTTCTTTCTTCCAAAGTTTTTAGAAAACCAGACCTTAACTGATAGCTCGTTTTTTTGATTTCCCAGGATTGAACCTAGCAGTAGCTGAAAATGGCTGTAAGTCACGTGAACGGGGACTGAACCAGGAAAAGCGGCTTAACTTGACTTTTATTGGAAAAGCACCGGAAGGGAAAATAACGTATTATTAAAGCTTTTGCTTTTGCCTGGGCAGGCTTAATTAGCCTGCTATGTATAATACTGGAAGGTGATGTGAATTGTCTGAAAGTTGCGGATAGAATTTCTGATACTGAGTAATTAATTATATACCTATTGTTCCTCCGTTGTTACTTCGGAACAAGCTTACTTGTGCACACCTACGGATACGAGAGACCTATTACTCTATTAGGTATATCTGTGACATATTATATGCAGCGCACAGACTACAAAACAGAAATACAACCCAATTTTCGCAATCGCAGAGGACATGCTGTTTTCATTTTTAAAAGTGTTAGGGTCGATTCATACTTCAATAGGGCATACGGACAAACGGACATAGGGCACACGGACAAAGCACAGTTCGTCCGTTTTTTCATTTCATACTTCTTAGGGCAAACGGACATTGGGACGTACGGACATACGGATCTACGGGCATACGGACAAAGGTCGATTCATACTTTTGAGCCGTATGTCCGTTTGTCCGTATGCCCTACAGTTTCGGGCAGTTTTTGAACTGAATTCAACTTTGCCGGACATACGGACAAAGAGCAAATATGCCGTTTAGTACGAATGAACGGACATACGGCTGAAGGGCAAACGGGCACACGGCTGAACGGACGAAAGTATGAATCAAACGGCCGTTCTGCCGTTCATTTTGTCCGGATGTCCGTTTGCCCGTATGTCCCAATGTCCGTATAGAAGTATGAATCGAGCCTTACGCTGTTTGTGACAACTAACACGGATAAATATATAATAGATACCTAAGAAGTATCGGGGCTTCAACCAAAATCGGGTCGTACTTAGTTAGTTAGCTTGTCACGCACATTTAGCACTGTTGTATAGATATTAATAAAACCAGCCCGAGAACACTGACCAATCAATGCGTATTGTGTACAGACAGATATACACGATTGCTGATTGGTTGTGGCCATTACGAGGCAACGGATTTTCCACATACATTAACAAACTCGAAGCGAATCTGAGCGGTCGCCACTTCGTCACTTTGTGCTTTATTCAACTGCGTTACTATTAATTCGACACTCATCACAAATTCGTCACTAATCAACAAACCGAGCCTGACCACATTAGAGCCACCATTTACGCTTTCACTCTCACTCTCTCCAGTCAATTGTAAACAACTGATGGCAATAAAAAACTCAACTTAGCAAGTGTCTCGTGGAGAAATTATATACTAAAAAAGCTATAGCTTAGTCAATGTTTTCCATAACTAATGCCAAGCCAAGGTGCCAGGCAGTACCGCCAGCTAAACACGGAACCTTACTCTAATCCCGACAGCACAATTAAGACTTTACTGAATATAGTCAATAAATACTTAATACATACAATATTATGGGCAGATTAACAAAATATACATAAATATTAAATAATCTATATACACAAATATAAATAACGTTTTCAAGGCGATTAAGTTCATTTTAAATTTTGTCTTTCCAATAACAGCTGCTCAATCTAAAAAATAAACAAGAAAATATGGACTAAACTGATTGGCTTAAATCGTCAAAGAATCATTTATTGACACTATCATCAGATATTCAAAGCTTAGACCATTAGCTGACCACACAATCCGAACGCAACGTTAACGCCACCTACAGTAGGCTTGGCTGCATTATGCTTATGAATTTGGAAAAGTAAATATAGCGGCAATATTAGGAGTATTGAAAGGGGGTCGGTTCATCAAGAAAATAAGAAATACATATTATCTTGTGCACAATTCACAAAATGGTAGGCTATATTGTGAAACTAATAACATATGTGGCCTAAAACTCTAAAAGTAAGCAATGCATCGAAAGTTGACCTTAAGTTCATACTTCATACCTGGCATAATATTTTTGTGCACAATTTATGAGGGGTTATAACTGATAAGGAGGGGCCTAGCAAGACTGAGCTAATACTGCCTTTATACATTTCGCCGCAAAATGTCTTCTGTCTTTAATAACATCAAAATTAAAGTTAAGGGTCGATTCATACTTCAGTAGGGCATACGGACAAACGGACGTAGCGCACACGGACAAAGCCCGTTTTATCCGTTTTTTTAATTCATACCTTTCAGTGCAAACTGACATTGGGACATACGGACATACGGATGTACGGGCATACGGACAAAGGTGCGATTCAAAGGTGAGCGGTACGTCCGTTGGTCCGTATGCCCTACCAGTTCAACACAAAAGTCCAATAGATTACTATGTGAGGTTCACAGCTGCAACACACTACCTGTAGTTTGTAAGCGTCTTTCATGTCTGTCAGGTCCATTTTCAATTCCTCTATTTGTTCTACTTTTTCGCCGTACATCTGCAGTAAAACTTGATGCCGTTCTTGAAGCTCCTAAATATACATTACTAAAATTAAAACTGTATTCAACGAAAATGAAGGGCATAGCTTGCTTAGCTGCCAGTACACGACAAGAATTAAAAACGCAAACAAGGCACGAAGAATTATATATTCTATGTTATTATTATATAATTATATTAGATATTATATGAAACGACGTCACGACGGTAGTACGTCTGATACACGGACTTAACGTATCACATAGTAGCGGCTCAAAAATCATTGGTCGTTTTTAAAAATAAACTAGTTTAAAATAATAATAAATAATGATCCCTGGAATAACTCCAGAACAGGCAACAGGCAATGGCAGGATTGACAACTCTTCTCTCACTGAACACACTAAAACTTCTGTACTGGTGCGCACACAGCACAGATTGTGGGGCTAGAGATATAACTTTGTTTTGTGCAGACTAACATTAATTTACCTGGTAGTCATTATTAAAATTATCATTTTCTTCCACTTTATCTCTCAGTGAGTCTTTTTCCTGCGAAATGGAGGCCAGCTCCGCTGCCAAAACCTCTCGACTCTGCTCCAAACTCTTGATTTCTTCCTAAAAAAGCCAAAGTACAATTAATTTGTTTTCTAAATTTCAGCATATTTTTAGGTTTTCCACAAAGTAACGATTATTTTTTACCGTTTATAAATATAAAATACATGCAATCGTGAGTAGTATAGAGTACCCATTTCGCCCCCGGTTGGGTACGGGTTACCGGCTCTCCATGGAGGGCCGGCCCAGAATTGGGTACGCTCGGGCTTAATCCGGCCCAGAATTGGGTACGCTCGGGCTTAATCCGGCCCAGAATTGGGTACGCTCGGGCTTAATCCGGCCCAGAATTGGGGATGCTCGGGCTTAATCCGGCCCAGAATAGGGTACCGGATATGATATCCCGCTTAATCCGGCCCTCCAATAGGGTACCGGATAAGATATCCCGCTTAATCCGGCCCTCCAATAGGGTACCGGATCAGATATCTCTGTTAATCCAACACTCCAATAGGGTACGGCCTACATTACTCTGCTTTGTCAGACCATTCGGTTCAGTACCCAATTTAAAGAACTACAAAGTTTAATTACGCTATAAAAATCATTGCCATAGGCCATTTTTGAGGCTCTGTAACTCGACAATGTGATCAGGTACAGAAAAGTTGTTGAACATTCAGAGAGAACTTTTTGCAGGCTTTTACGTGATGTGTTTAATATACTTTTAGCAACTGTGGATTCTCCGCCAAATGGAGTGCCATTCATGATTTCGGACAAATTTTAAAAACCATTGTCACATGCCATTTTCGAGGTTCTTTAACTCACCAATGTGACCAGATACAGACAAGTTGTTAAACATTCACGGAGAACTTTTTACAGGCTTTCACGTGATGTATTTAGTTTATTTTTAGCTACTCCAGATTCCCCGCCAAATGGAGTGCCAATCACAATCTCGGGCAATTTTGAGAAATCAGTGTCAGATACCATTTTTGAGCCTCCATAACTCGAAAACAACAACTTGTAGAGTCAAACTGTTGAACATTCAGATAGTACATTTTGCAGGCTTTCATATGATGTTTACCATATATTTCTAGCTACTCTAGATTCTCCGCGAAATAGAGTGCCATTAACGATTTCGGACAATTGTGAAAAATCACCGTCAGACGTCATCTTTGAGCTTTCATAACTCTAAAACGTCAACTGGTAGAGTCAAACTGTTGAACATTCAGAGAGTACATTTTGCAGGCTTTCATATGATGTATACCTTGTATTTTTAGCATTTACTGATTCCCCGCCAAATGGAGTGCCATTCTGATTCAGAGTTAAATTTTAGCAAAACCAGGACCATTTTATATGTCTGAGAGTTGTCTTATCAGTGTTTGCTTGTGTCAGTCACACATGACAGACAATGTGACGTACTTGCTCCATGATTTTATACAATGATTATATAGATGTAATTTTGTAAAATAGCAATGACTAATGAATAAGGTTTTGCTGTCGACACTCTTCACTCGTAGTCTGTTCTATTTTAACCGCTGACATTAAGCAACTTTTATTTCACACTACTTGGCACAACATGGTACTTTGTGATTAAGTAGAAGGCAAGCTGACACTAAGTAAACAAGATTGTTTACATAACCATTAGTCATATTCTGTTTAGATTTATTGGAAGTCACGTGACTACATAGGTTGAATTTCATTGGTTAATAAAAAAGATTGCGCAATAACTCAAAAATGATTGGTCACTCGAACGTTATAAATACAGAAGATTATGTGCCATTCGTCATTTTCTACTTTTCATTGGTGCAGTCAAGTGGTTGGAATCATGGCTTTCAAGTGTACCCAGTGTGGTAAAGAATTCAAGGACAGACATACGCTTCGCAAGCACGAGCTAAGTGGGCATGGGGACAAATCCCAGTGTCCTATTTGCAAGAAATCATTTGGAAGACTGGATAACATAAAGAAACATTAGAAAAAGAAGCATGCAACAATCGGCGAGACCCGAAAACTGGTTCCGTACTCAAATTCGGACTCGGATGAGGCGGATCAACCTTCCACCTCTGCAGCAGATCATACGGTGGGTCATGATTTTTGTTTATATTACTTCTAGCAGTGTCAATGCTTCATTAATATTGTGTTACTTTTTAATGAATTGAATTATTTCTACTTTTTCGTATTCTTAGTGTTCCTTTATTATAACAAGCATTGGTAAGTATTCTATTGCAAAAACTCCATCTTTTGTTTTATTTTAGATGGAATCAAAAGTGCTCCAATGTCCGGTGTGTTATCAGAAATTTATCACTTTATCGACATCGGCAGGAACAACAGCAAAGACAAAAGGAGTATCAATGTGACCAATGTGAACGATCATTCAAACGGGAACATCATTTGAAATCTCATAAACAGCGGACTCACCTTTCTGGCAAAAGGAAAGTAAACAACTTTCAACCAAAACCTGTGAAGAAACAAAGACCCCACGATGATCTGATTGTCGACCCAATTTTCCCAAATCAAGATCTCGACGCAACAGACCCAATTGACAAAATATATCAAAAGTATTGGCAGCAGATCCGAACCCATGATCACAGGACAAGAAAAATTCAGGACAAATTCAACTTTCGTCTTGAATCAATGGATATGCAAGAAATCATCAACAACCTAGTGAAAGTAAGGCAAACTGTTTATTATTTGTTTTATTTCGGGTTATTCAACTGTCGTGCTAGGTATATTAGCTTACATTAACATTTTAGTAATATTTACTGATTTCCTTCAACTTTTGTAGTTTTCTTAATTGTTAAAACTACATTTGAATACACTTATGTTTTTCTTTTAGGTATTCAAAACTCAACGGTGGAAATCAAAATGGAATATCTCATTCGGATTCATTCTCAAGGACACGATTACCGACGACTATTCATATTATTACAGCAGCAACAACACAAAACTGTTTGAAGAACCACAATTTGTTGGCGACAAAAATGACTTTCGAAAATTGCGCGACAACGTGGAACAAACTGATCCCTTGGAATGGGCAAAACAGCAGCGTTCTTCTACAAAATTTCAAGTTGAAAGGATTACGAACATGACCGTTTCTGTCAACAAGCTGGTTCGACACCCCATTGGTGCTCCTGTAAATCTACCTTCGTACATTCGAAATAATGCGGCTATTTTATCCTTAGCTAAAAACTGGGACGGCAAGGAATACGATGACAATTTATGTTTTTTCCGATGTTTGGCAGCGGCGGCAAAAGATTCTCGACGATTTGAACAGTTAACAAAACATTTATGTCGACAGTGGTGTAGTCGCAAAGACATGGAAACTTTTCCTGGTGTTACGCTTGATGATATTACGGAATTGGAACGCATATTTCAAACAAACATTTATGTTTACGAAATTTATCAAAATGGTGGAGACCCTGAACGGCAAACAATTCAACAAATGGTAGGACAAGCTATCGCAAACGAACCTGTGTTTATACCCCCACTTATTTTCGAACAAGAAGACATTGACGAAGAAGACGACATTGAAATTACTGACGAACCAGAACGACAGCGAAACCCATTTATTGATGATATTGCGGACGATGACGGTGACGGTTACGACGAGACAATTTGCGACAAGAGTGAAACAGAAATGCAGACGAATGAAAATATTATTGCGGATGATTACGTGGAAGCGAATGTGGAACAACTTGCAGAAGAGGAGCATATTACTGAACCGTACGCTACGCTACTGTACCGGTCTGACGATAAATTTGGAAAAACTATTTACTTGAATCTCTACGAAAACCATTTTTCTCTCATCAAGGATGTTGAGCTGTATACAAAATCATGGAGATGTCACATGTGCAACAAAGTATTTAATCACCGAAACGATCATCGGCGACATGTGGACGTTTGTAACGGTGGCATACCAGAATTTCGATACCCCGGTGGCGGTTTTGGATTACCAAAAACGATTCATGAAGAACTCGTGGAAGAAGGATACCAAATCACCGATCGTTTTTACCCATTTCGCGCTACGTTTGATTACGAAGCAATGTTTAACCCTATGGACAGAAAATCTCCTTCTGGAAAATTACAATTTACAAGCTCGCTAGAACCTGTCAGCGTCAGCGTGGCTTCAAATGTACCTGGATACGAACATCCTCAATGCTTTATTTCGAGTGGTGATCCGGCGACGATTGTTGAACAAATGTTTATTTATTTGACTGAAATTAGCAACGCGGCGAAGGACATTTTGATTGAAAAGTATCGTTATATCTTGGATAATTTAAACGAAAAAGCTCAACGGCACCGAGATGCAAGACGTCAATTGTCAGAATTACGACGAAATTTACGACGTGAAGAAACACAAGCGGAAGTTGACCGATTACGCGAGACTGTGGCTGAAACGAAACGTTGGTTGTCATTGTATTCAAAGCTCTCAAAATGGATTACGCAATTACCTGTGCTTGGATTTAGCTTGGCGAAATTTGACATTAATTTGATTAAAAAATACTTGCTACCGTATTTGGTGCGAAACGGGGTTAAAGTTCATTACGAGGTGAAACGGAACAATTCCTACATGTCACTTAGTACGGAGAAACTAATGTTTCTGGATATCACAAATTATTTGGCGGCGGGGACCAGTTACGAGAAATGGTTGAAATCATTTCAAGTCGAACAACGAAAAGGTGTGTTTCCTTACGAGTGGCTGGACGCTTTGGAGAAATTGAACGAAAAACAATTACCACCAAAAGATGCTTTTTATTCGAAACTTAAACAAAAAGGAATTTCTGACGAAGATTACAACTCAGCGAAGCGAATCTGGGACACGGAAGGATTTACGACAATGCGGGATATGCTGATTTGGTATAATAATCTGGACGTTGTACCTTTTGTCACGGCGGCAGGAAAAATGTATGATCATTTTAAAAAACTGGACATTGACAGGTTTAAAGAGGCGATCAGTTTACCCGGTGTGGCAATAGCGGACGCTATCTTTACACTTTGGAATAAGAAAAATTCTCACTGGCAGCATTTGATTCGAAACAATATTGTTGGTGGACCTTCGATTGTATTTCATCGCTATCACGAAGCGGGCACAACGACAATTCGAGGAAATAAACTTGTGAAGAAACTTTTGGGATTTGACGCAAATGGACTTTATTTATGGTCGTTATGCTAACAACAACCGGTCGGAATTTATCGAGTATGGGAACCAATTGGAAATTCTGGTGATCCTGTGCGAACAAATCGACCTGATGACGACAACTCGTTGACCAGTGAAAAAGTTTTGTGGCATGAAACTGTGGAGCGCAACATGACCACCCCATTTCATTGTGAACCTGGCTACACACACTGCAACAAAGAATTGCAATTTTTGCAATTTAAACGGAAAGAAATTGAGCAACGGATTTACGAAACTACTGGCAAACGACAGACTATTCATATTCAGCATCGATTTAACGGTGGACAGAACAGTTTAATGTACTACCATGTGTTTACTTAGGTTTTGCAATCGGAATAAGTTGTAAATTATACTTTTATTGTTAGTGTTTTGTTTTTAAAAAATCAAAATTTGTAAATTACATGCTTAGAAGAAACTGTAAATTTGATTTTTACTTTTAGTGTATTGTTTGTAACAAATCAAAATTTATGAGTTATGACCACTGAGAAATTTGAATAAACTGTATTTTGGTTTTAGGTTGAAGATTACTTGAAGTCACTTAAAGTGGAGTATATTTCAATGTACGAGTGCGACTACGAAGCCGCATATGCGGCTCAATTGAAATCTCTTATTGACGATAAATTACCTCCAATGAAGAAGACGTTTACTGGACTGCTGGAGAAATTGTGGACGCGATCGAAAATGGGTCGTTTTTTGGTGTGGTAGAATGTGACATTCAAGTCCCTTGGTTTGATGCGGATTTGCGCAAACGATTTGATGAACTACCCCCGATATTTAAAAACACTGACATTTCTATTGATGATATTGGAGTTACGATGAAAAACTATGCAGAAGCAACGGATCAAATGAAAAAACCACGACGAGCATTAATTTCTAGTTATTACGCGGAGCGTCTATTACTGGGAACACCCTTACTACAATGGTATTTACGAAACGGATTGGAAATTACGCGAATTTATCAGGCTGTGCAATTTGATCACTCACCGGTATTTGAACATTTAAAACACAAAGTTTCGAATCATCGTCGAATGGCGGATCAAGATCCTACGCAGAAAACAAACGGAGAACTTTGGAAACTCATTGGCAATTCATATTATGGATGAGCTTGCATGGACCTGGAGAAACATCAAGACATTATTTTTGCATCTACGGCGGAGGCTTCTAAACTATTGAATTGTTCACGGTTTCGCGATCGAGAAGAAATCGATGACGGCGTGTATGAAGTACAAATGGCAAAGTCACGGATTACTTTCAATTTACCTAATCTAATTGCATTCTTCGTGTACACTTATGCAAAATTGAAAATGCTGGACTTTTATTCGTTTCTGCACAAATGCGTCGGACCTGAAAACTTTCAACTCATTCAGATGGATACAGACAGTTTGTATTTTGCTCTAGCGTATGACAATTTGGATGATGCGGTTTTACCGGAACAGCGAGACTATTTTGAAACCAACAAACATTTGTATTTGGCTATATCGGATTACGATCAACGAACACCTGGACTTTTTAAAATAGAATGGCGAGGTGACGGAATGATTGCTCTATGTTCAAAGACTTATTACGACTGGCGAAATAATGAGAAAGCCGACATTGAAAGCGAAAAATGCTCTACAAAAGGACTGTCAAAGACAACTAATAAAGTTACTCGTGAAATGTTTATGGAATCTCTTGTACATAAATATACACGGTGGTGTAAATCACGGTTTTATGGTTCGTAATGGTGAAATTTTACAGTATAATCAACAACGTGACTCTTTGTCATATTTGTACCCTAAACGTATTGTACTGGATGACCATGTTTCAACTGTACCTTTGTTGCTTTGACTTTATATTATGACTTCTACAAAACACATTCCGTGTTTCGGATCTTACTGGGGAGCGTTTTGCTAATATTTGGTCATTATTTTGCACGCAAGTGCTGCACGGTGCTGCATCTTTTAAGGTGGTAGTGAGTGTCGCCAAAGCAGTTTTGCTCATAGGCTGCAAAATGACAACTTTTTGATTTGAAATTGTACGTTCACTGAGAAACTACTGAAATGCCATATGGTGTCAAATAAATACTGCCAGACACTAGACTATCAATATCTACCAATATTTTTAACCATTCACCATTTGTGAGCCAGACATCACACAATAGAGACATAAAAGTTCAAAAAATCAAGCCAGATATCAGATTGGCCAGCTTGTGAAGTACATGTAATGTTTTGATACACCATTTTTTGCCACAAATAAGAAAAATGAAAAATGAAGCTTCGTTTTGCTTTTGATTTCAAAATAAGTGTCTAAATTTTTTACAATTTATCATTATTGCTGTGAGTACCTTACATGTTACGCACAGTTTCACAGTTCAAACAGGCATTACTCCACAACGACTCAAGCAATTTGCACCAAATTTTGTGTGCATAAACTAGAGCATATGTGCTTTTACTTTGTGCAAAGAATCTAAACAAAAAGTTTTTTAATTGTGACGAAATTATCGAATGTGAATAGGTTTTCAAAACGTCATTTTTCCGACTTTGCGACTGCTAACTGTATGCTGCATCAATTTTTCTGAAACTTGGCAAAAATATTTGCCTTGAAACATATTTTTAGAATACATAAAGAACAGTGACCTATCCTTCACTGAAAGTTTTATAGTCGCGCAAAATCGACTGCTTTCGCGACACTACCCCCTTAAGCGGCAGTAGCCCTTAACTGGGCTCTTGGCTACTGTCGCATATTCATTCTATGAATATATAATTATATTAATTAGTCGCTATATTGATCAGTAGAAACCATTTGTCACGCACCATTGAACAGTCACGTGAAATACACTTGCATTAAAAATGTATGTTTTATAT
>JASANF010019021.1:0-27432 GCA_030248245.1 Trissonchulus sp. WLG1_4 | reverse complement strand
TCACTCACCAACTTTTTAAAAATAGCAATAAATTTTAAACTTGGAACTGTATTTAATTCATCGTCTTCCACTCACCGATTCACCGACTCACCCCCCCCCCCACACCCCCCCACTCGATTTTGACGCACTCGATTGTGACCGTTTTCCCAGTATTATAGTCTGTCTGCTGATACTTAGTTATCAATATTTTTGATTTTTGTTTAATGTATAAAATGTATATTTATTTGTACGCAAAATTGATTCAAAATTTGATGGTGGTGTTTCGCTATGTGGTTGTTTGAGGCCCCCTTTATTTCTACTTATTTCTATTCATTTTTGGGGTTTTTAGGGTAGCCCCCCTCTCAGATTGGGTCTAGGCGATACCGCCGTGACCCCAACCTAAAAGTCGGAAAACTCCCTTTTATCTTTCTCTAATCCCCTTTAGAAATTTAAATTATACGTACCCAGGCGGTGAGAAAATGTTAGCCGACGCTGGGGATACGGTAAAACCCCCCATTCGACCCCCCTTAGTCACGTGCAAAACTAGCACGTCTCCCATTGGCTGGTTTGGCTCCGCCTTCTTGGCGACCAGCCAACGGCAGTTCAAGTGGCGGCGCGAGATTAAAACGCCCATGTCACAATTTGGGAAAATACGAAAACAACAATTAGACAATTTGGATGGCTCGAGGGACCATCCACATAGCGAAACAGTGGGTGACCATCCGAAATTGGGTGAGTAGGGTGGCACACGGCTGTATAGCCTAGACCCTTACCCCAAATGGAGGATGAGCACCCCCACCACACCCTAAATTAATATTAATAAATTAAAACTGAATTAGTTAAATCTCAAAATGGAAAAATTGTAAAATCTTACCTTTTTCTTTAGAAATTTTCTCCTTTTTCATGATCCTTTTCTCCTTTCTTTTTGGAGTAATAGTGCGAGGAACATACCGGTGTAGTCAAATATGGTCTGGTTTGTGTTATTTGGTGAATGTTTTTGCGATTTTTGGTATGTTTATAATGTGTTGCGTAGTATGTATGTGTGTGTGATGTTGTGTATGTATGTTGTTGTAGTATGTAGTGTTGTTTACTGGCAGTAATGTGATCAAGGAATGATACCTCGAACGTGATTCTGGCATAATTTGATAATTTGATCGCTGAAGTTTGGACTGTATAGAATGTATATTCAGTTGATTTGTAGCTGTGAGCATTTCTTTTGTTTGTTTTGCCTTATTTGCGCTGTGTAAGCATAATCAGAACTTATTTTTGCCTTATTCTGTGTGTAGGTTCTATATTTCTGTTTCGTTGCTTGATATTCTGTGGTGTTTTGAATATTCTGTTTAGTTTTTTTTGGGGAATTCCTTGTGCTTGTAGCGCAAGCGGAACAATTCACTGTACTAAAAACGGTAGAAATGTTACTAATAATGGAGAAAATTAATCTAAAAAGCTGAAACCAAAAAGAAAACTAACCAAATTTTGCGTAGTGCTGTATTTTCATTGTATGCCTGTTGTGTCGTATACTTGTCTAGTTTCTTTTGTTCTGTTTTGTGTGTGTGTTGAATTAACCAAATTTATTTTGCTTTAACCATTGCCATGTATAACTTTGCTCAAATTTTGAAATTCCGTATTATAAATGCTCAAGTATTACTCTTTTGTTTGATTATATGTGGGTGCTAAAATTCTTATATGTATAAACCTCGACCGAAATGGAAAAAGATCCACACCTCAAATTTCTTAGAACTCACGTGAAAACGAACCTAGAACCGTTCCTATAACTGCCAATTTGTCTCGGGTATTTGTCACATTCGTTTTGTACTATGCCTTATTCGTATTTGTTATAATTACTAGTCATGTGTGTGTTTCCGCAGATATATCCCCATATTTAGGGAACGGGTCTGTTTGAGTTTCCCTTGAATTTTGATTCCCTTTCCCAAAAACCTCTTAGAAAGTCCCTATGGTAAAAGTTCGGGCCGAACTTTATCGGAGAGAGAGGGATGTGAAGTATGTGTTACAAATGTGAATAGGCCTTAAAACTAGTTCTTTTGTCTTTCTATTCAAAACATTTAAACATACGGTCAACCTATTCACAAGTGTGAGTAGACTTCGCTATGCCTTTGGCTTAGAGTTGGGAGTAGCCACGAATTTCGACGACGGTCGGTTGGTTTTTCCCGGCGGGTTGTGTCTGTTATTTGTATTGCCCCCAAATTGTTTATATCTGCCCCATGTCCTGTTTTCTTCATAAATAAACCGATTTCCCTTGGATTAATTGTGTTTTCCTCGTGTTTCTCTGATATTCTGATATTTACGTAGTTTTTATGGGTTCCGGGTAGTTTTTGGGTAGTGAGCGAGCTAAGGCCCTATCTTTTAGCCTAGGACGGAGACACTTCGGTTCGGACTTGGAATCTAGACCCATAAAAACTTCACACTGCTATCATTTGAATACACCGCATCAGCGGTTTTTCTGACTAATTTTTGCGCCACAGTTATGAAACTCAAGATCAGCCAACAACTACTAAACTTTTTGAAGTTATGCACTGACATAATATCCCCACTCGTTTTTTTTATATAGTTGATTAGTCGTTTCTACGTTGAGAAAATGACAATTTCGTGCAAAAATCACGTAATTTGACTTTTCTCTAAAATTTTCAAAAGCCCATAACACCGACTCTACAAACTATTTTTAGAAAAGGAAAAAACGGGTGGGGATATTTTCCTAAAAATAATGTGGTTAAAGTTTCGAAGCCGTAGTCCGTTTTTAGCTTGAGTTCTGTGGGCGCAAAAATTACACTGAAATGTCAAAAATCACGAAAACGACATTACCCCCTTAAATTGATGCCTGAGCCTTACTTTAACTGTAACTTTAACTTAAATTGAAGCAATGGCCTTTACTTTAACTTTAACTTTAACTTAAATAAAAATGGTTTGACTTTTTTGCCCTACTTGGTACGCATGAGGTAAAAAAAAGCAAGTTAGGTACCCCAAAGCCTGACTTGAAAAAAACTGAAATTTTTCAATAAATTTTATGCTTTAAAATATACCTCCAATTTTCCAGATTTGTATTTAACGGGTTAAACTACCCTGGAAGCAATGGTTTGTGAAGGAATATAGACAAATTAGAAGTCAGTATATCAAAAGAGCACTTCTATTCACACTTTTAACATCAGTCTCCTCTTTCAACATAGTGTCGTCTACAGTCAGTACTGGCTTCAACTTTCAATTCTAGTTTCTCCAGATACTAATTTTAGACGTGTAACTACATTGTAACAAGGAAAAATAATAAATATAAACACTACTTGGTACCCATGAGGTCAAAAAAGCAAGTTAGGTACCCCAAAACCTGACTTGTAAAAAAATGAAAATTTTCAAAAAACTTTATGCTTTAAATAGACCTCCAATTTTCCAGATTTGAACTTAACGGGTTAAACTACGCTGGAATCAATGGTTTGTGAAGGAATATAGGCAAATTAGAAGTCAGTATATCAAAAGAGCACTTCTATTTACACTTTTAACATCAGTCTCCTCTTTCAACATAGTGTCGTCTACAGTCAGTACTGGCTTCAACTTTCAATTCTAGTTTCTCCAGATACTAGTTTTAGACGTGTAACTACATTGTAACAAGGAAAAATAATAAATATAAACACTACTTGGTACCCATGAGTTCAAAAAAGCAAGTTAGGTACCCAAAAGCCTGATTTCTGAAAAACTGAAATATTTCAAAAAATTTTATGCTTTGAAATAAACTTCTAGTTCTTCCAGATTCCAGTTTGACGGGTCAAATTATCATGGAATCAATGGCTTTTGAAGGGACATAGGCTAATAAGAAGTCAGTATATCAAAAGAGCTCTTCTATTCACACTTATAACATCAGTCTCCTATTTCAACATAGTGTCGTCTACAGTCAGTACTGGCTTCAACTTTCGATTCTAGTTTCTCCAAATACTAATTCTAGACGTGTAACTACATTGTAACAAAGAAAAATAATCAATATGAACACTACTTGGTACGCATGAGGTCAAAAAAGCAAGTTAGGTACCCGAAAACCTGACTTGAAAAAAACTGAAATTTTTCAATAAATTTTATGCTTTAAAATATACCTCCAATTTTCCAGATTTGTATTTAACGGGTTAAACTACGCTGGAATCAATGGTTTGTGAAGGAATATAGGCAAATTAGAAGTCAGTATATCAAAATAGCACTTCTATTCACACTTTTAACATCAGTCTCCTCTTTCAACATAGTGTCGTCTACAGTCAGTACTGGCTTCAACTTTCAATTCTAGTTTCTCCAGATACTAGTTTTAGACGTGTAACTACATTGTAACAAGGAAAAATAATAAATATAAACACTACTTGGTACCCATGAGTTCAAAAAAGCAAGTTAGGTACCCAAAAGCCTGATTTCTGAAAAACTGAAATATTTCAAAAAATTTTATGCTTTGAAATAAACTTCTAGTTCTTCCAGATTCCAGTTTGACGGGTCAAATTATCATGGAATCAATGGCTTTTGAAGGGACATAGGCTAATAAGAAGTCAGTATATCAAAAGAACTCTTCTATTCACACTTATAACATCAGTCTCCTATTTCAACATAGTGTCGTCTACAGTCAGTACTGGCTTCAACTTTCGCTTCTAGTTTCTCCAAACACTAATTCTAGACGCGTAACTACATTGTAACAAAAAAATAATCAATATAAACACTACTTGGTACCCATGATGTCAAAAAAGCAAGTTAGGTACCCCGAAACCTGACTTGTAAAAAACTGAAAATTTTCAAAAATTTTTATGCTTTAAATTTGACCTCCAATTTTCCACATTTGAACTTAACGGGTTGAACTACCCTGGAAGCAATGGTTTGTGAAGGAATATAGGCAAATTAGAAGTCAGTATATCAAAAGAGCACTTCTATTCACACTTTTAACATCAGTCTCCTCTTTCAACATAGTGTCGTCTACAGTCAGTACTGGCTTCAACTTTCAATTCTAGTTTCTCCAGATACTAGTTTTAGACGTGTAACTACATTGTAACAAGGAAAAATAATAAATATAAACACTACTTGGTACCCATGAGTTCAAAAAAGCAAGTTAGGTACCCAAAAGCCTGATTTCTGAAAAACTGAAATATTTCAAAAAATTTTATGCTTTGAAATAAACTTCTAGTTCTTCCAGATTCCAGTTTGACGGGTCAAATTATCATGGAATCAATGGCTTTTGAAGGGACATAGGCTAATAAGAAGTCAGTATATCAAAAGAGCTCTTCTATTCACACTTTTAACATCAGTCTCCTCTTTCAACATAGTGTCGTCTACAGTCAGTACTGGCTTCAACTTTCAATTCTAGTTTCTCCAGATACTAATTTTAGACGTGTAACTACATTGTAACAAGGAAAAACAATAAATATAAACACTACTTGGTACCCATGAGGTCAAAAAAGCAAGTTAGGTACCCCAAAACCTGACTTGTAAAAAAATGAAAATTTTCAAAAAATTTTATGCTTTAAAATAGACCTCCAATTTTCCAGATTTGTATTTAGCGGGTTAAACTACGCTGGAATCAATGGTTTGTGAAGGAATATAGGCAAATTAGAAGTCAGTATATCAAAAGAGCACTTCTATTCACACTTTTAACATCAGTCTCCTCTTTCAACATAGTGTCGTCTACAGTCAGTACTGGCTTCCACTTTCAATTCTAGTTTCTCCAGATACTAGTTTTAGACGTGTAACTACATTGTAACAAGGAAAAATAATAAATATAAACACTACTTGGTACCCATGAGTTCAAAAAAGCAAGTTAGGTACCCAAAAGCCTGATTTCTGAAAAACTGAAATATTTCAAAAAATTTTATGCTTTGAAATAAACTTCTAGTTCTTCCAGATTCCAGTTTGACGGGTCAAATTATCATGGAATCAATGGCTTTTGAAGGGACATAGGCTAATAAGAAGTCAGTATATCAAAAGAGCTCTTCTATTCACACTTATAACATCAGTCTCCTATTTCAACATAGTGTCGTCTACAGTCAGTACTGGCTTCAACTTTCGCTTCTAGTTTCTCCAAACACTAATTCTAGACGTGTAACTACATTGTAACAAAAAAAATAATCAATATAAACACTACTTGGTACCCATGATGTCAAAAAAGCAAGTTAGGTACCCCGAAACCTGACTTGTAAAAAACTGAAAATTTTCAAAAATTTTTATGCTTTAAATTTGACCTCCAATTTTCCAGATTTGAACTTAACGGGTTGAACTACCCTGGAAGCAATGGTTTGTGAAGGAATATAGGCAAATTAGAAGTCAGTATATCAAAAGAGCACTTCTATTCACACTTTTAACATCAGTCTCCTCTTTCAACATAGTGTCGTCTACAGTCAGTACTGGCTTCAACTTTCAATTCTAGTTTCTCCAGATACTAGTTTTAGACGTGTAACTACATTGTAACAAGGAAAAATAATAAATATAAACACTACTTGGTACCCATGAGTTCAAAAAAGCAAGTTAGGTACCCAAAAGCCTGATTTCTGAAAAACGGAAATATTTCAAAAAATTTTATGCTTTGAAATGAACTTCTAGTTCTTCCAGATTCCAGTTTGACGGGTCAAATTATCATGGAATCAATGGCTTTTGAAGGGACATAGGCTAATAAGAAGTCAGTATATCAAAAGAGCACTTCTATTCACACTTTTAACATCAGTCTCCTATTTCAACATAGTGTCGTCTACAGTCAGTACTGGCTTCAACTTTCGATTCTAGTTTCTCCAGATACTAATTTTAGACGTGTAACTACATTGTAACAAGGAAAAACAATAAATATAAACACTACTTGGTACCCATGAGGTCAAAAAAGCAAGTTAGGTACCCCAAAACCTGACTTGTAAAAAAATGAAAATTTTCAAAAAATTTTATGCTTTAAAATAGACCTCCAATTTTCCAGATTTGTATTTAGCGGGTTAAACTACGCTGGAATCAATGGTTTGTGAAGGAATATAGGCAAATTAGAAGTCAGTATATCAAAAGAGCACTTCTATTTACACTTTTAACATCAGTCTCCTCTTTCAACATAGTGTCGTCTACAGTCAGTACTGGCTTCAACTTTCAATTCTAGTTTCTCCAGATACTAGTTTTAGACGTGTAACAACATTGTAACAAGGAAAAATAATAAATATAAACACTACTTGGTACCCATGAGTTCAAAAAAGCAAGTTAGGTACCCAAAAGCCTGATTTCTGAAAAACTGAAATATTTCAAAAAATTTTATGCTTTGAAATAAACTTCTAGTTCTTCCAGATTCCAGTTTGACGGGTCAAATTATCATGGAATCAATGGCTTTTGAAGGGACATAGGCTAATAAGAAGTCAGTATATCAAAAGAGCTCTTCTATTCACACTTATAACATCAGTCTCCTATTTCAACATAGTGTCGTCTACAGTCAGTACTGGCTTCAACTTTCGCTTCTAGTTTCTCCAAACACTAATTCTAGACGTGTAACTACATTGTAACAAAAAAAATAATCAATATAAACACTACTTGGTACCCATGATGTCAAAAAAGCAAGTTAGGTACCCCGAAACCTGACTTGTAAAAAACTGAAAATTTTCAAAAATTTTTATGCTTTAAATTTGACCTCCAATTTTCCAGATTTGAACTTAACGGGTTGAACTACCCTGGAAGCAATGGTTTGTGAAGGAATATAGGCAAATTAGAAGTCAGTATATCAAAAGAGCACTTCTATTCACACTTTTAACATCAGTCTCCTCTTTCAACATAGTGTCGTCTACAGTCAGTACTGGCTTCAACTTTCAATTCTAGTTTCTCCAGATACTAGTTTTAGACGTGTAACTACATTGTAACAAGGAAAAATAATAAATATAAACACTACTTGGTACCCATGAGTTCAAAAAAGCAAGTTAGGTACCCAAAAGCCTGATTTCTGAAAAACTGAAATATTTCAAAAAATTTTATGCTTTGAAATAAACTTCTAGTTCTTCCAGATTCCAGTTTGACGGGTCAAATTATCATGGAATCAATGGCTTTTGAAGGGACATAGGCTAATAAGAAGTCAGTATATCAAAAGAGCTCTTCTATTCACACTTTTAACATCAGTCTCCTCTTTCAACATAGTGTCGTCTACAGTCAGTACTGGCTTCAACTTTCAATTCTAGTTTCTCCAAATACTAATTCTAGACGTGTAACTACATTGCAACAAAGAAAAATAATCAATATAAACACTACTTGGTACCCATGATGTCAAAAAAAGCAAGTTAGGTACCCCGAAACCTGACTTGTAAAAAACTGAAAATTTTCAAAAAATTTTATGCTTTGAAATAGACTTCTAATTCTGACAGATTCGAGTTTCACAGGTCGAAATACCCTGAAATGAATGGTTTTTTGATGAGATATAGGCCAATGAGAAGTCAGGATATCAAAACAGCACTTCTATTCACACTTTTAACATCAATCTCCTATTTCAACATAGTGTCGTCTACAGTCAGTACTGGCTTCAACTTTCAATTCTAGTTTCTCCGGATACTAATTACAGACGGGTAACTACATTGTAACAAGGAAAAATAAAAAATATAAACACTACTTTGTACCCATGAAGTCAAAAAAGCAAGTTAGGTACCACAAAGCCTGACTTGTAAAAAATTGCAATTTTTCAAAAAACTTTATGCTTTGAAATAAACTTCTAATTCTTCTAGATTTGAGTTTTACGGTTCAAATTATCCTGGAATCAATGGTTTTTGAAGTGATATAGGCAAATTAGCAGTCAGTATATCAAAAGAGCACTTCAATTCACACTTTCAACATCAGTCTCTTATTTCAACATAGCGTCGTCTACCGTCAGTACTGGCTTCAACTTTCGACTCTAGTTTTTCCAGATCCTAATTCTAGACTTGTAATTAATTGTAACAAGGAAAATAATAAATATAAACACTACTTGGTACCCATGAGGTCAAAAAAGCAAGTTAGGTACCCCGAAGCCGGACTTGTGAAAAACTGAAACTTTTCAAAAAACTTTATGCTTTGAAATAAACTTCTAATTCTTACAAATTTGAGTTTTACAGGTCAAAATACCCCGAAATCAGTGGTTTTTGAAGGAAAATAGGCAAATTAGAAGTCAGTATATCAAAAGAGTTTTTCTATTCACATTTTTAACATCAGTCTTCTATTTCAACATTGTGTCGGCTACAGTCAGTACTGGCTTCAACTTTCGATTCTAGCTTTTCCAGATCCTAATTCTAGACGTGTAATTACATTGTAACAAGAAAAATAATAAAAATAAACGCTACTTGGTACCCATGAGGTCAAAAAACAAGCAAGTTAGGTACCACAAAGCCTGACTTGCGAAAAACTGAAATTTTTCAAAAAAACTTTATGCTTTGAAATAAACTTATAATTCTTCCAAATTTGAGTTTTACGGGTCAAACTATCCTGGAATCAAGGGTTTTTGAAAAGATATAGGCCAATGAGAAGTCAGGATATCAAAAGAGCACTTCTATTTACACTTTCAACATCAGTCTCCTCTTTCAACATAGTGTCGTCTACAGTCAGTACTGGCTTCAACTTTCGATTCTAGTTTTTCCAAATCCTAATTCTAGACGTGTAACTACATTGCAACAAGGAAAAATAATAAACACAAAACACTACTTGGTACCCATGAGGTCAAAAAAGCAAGTTAGGTACCCCAAAGCCTGACTTGTGAAAAACTGAAATTTTTCAAAAAACTTTATGCTTTGAAATAAACTTATAATTCTTCCAAATTTGAGTTTTACGGGTCGAACTATCCTGGAATCAATGGTTTTTGAAAAGATATAGGCCAATTAGAAGTCAGGATATCAAAAGAGCACTTCTATTCACACTTTCGACATCAGTCTCCTCTTTCAACATAGTGTCGTCTACAGTCAGTAGATTTTTTTCAAATTTGAATTTTTTCAAAAAATTTTATGCTTTAGAATAAACCTCCAATTCTTCCATATTTGAGTTTTACAGGTCGAATTATCCTGGAATCATTGGTTTTTGAAGGGATATAGGCCAATGAGGAGTCAGGATGTCAAAAGAGCACTTCTATTCACACTTATAACATCAATCTCCTATTTCAACATAGTGTCGTCTACAGTCAGTACTGGCTTCAACTTTCGATTCTAGTTTTTCCAGATCCTAATTTTAGACGTGTAACTACATTGCAACAAGGAAAAATAATAAACACAAAACACTACTTGGTACCCATGAGGTCAAAAAAGCAACTTAGGTACTCCAAAGCCTGACTTGTGAAAAACTGAATTTTTTCAAAAAATTTTATGCTTTGAAATATACTTCTAATTCTGCCAGATTCGAGTTTTACAGGTCAAACAACCCTAAAATGAATGGTTTTTGAAGAGATATAGGCCAATGAGAAGTCAGTATAGCAAAAGAGCACTTCTATTCACACTTTTAACATCAATCTCCTATTTCAACATAGTGTCGTCTACAGTCAGTACTGGCTTCAACTTTCGATTCTAGTTTCTCTAGATCCTAATTCTAGACTTGTAACTTCATTGTAACAAGGAAAAATAATAAATATAAACACTATTTGGTACCCATGAAGTCAAAAAAGCAAGTTAGGTACCACAAAGCCTGACTTGTAAAAAATTGCAATTTTTCAAAAAACTTTATGCTTTGAAATAAACTTCTAATTCTTCTAAATTTGAGCTTTACGGTTCGAATTATCCTGGAATCAATGGTTTTTGAAGTGATATAGGCCAATGAGAAGTCAGTATATCAAAAGAGCACTTCAATTCACACTTTCAACATCAGTCTCTTATTTCAACATAGCGTCGTCTACAGTCAGTACTGGCTTCAACTTTCGATTCTAGCTTTTCCAGATCCTAATTATAGACGTGTAACTACATTGTGACAAGAAAAATAATAAATATAAACGCTACTTGGTACCCATGAGGTCAAAAAACAAGCAAGTTAGGTACCACAAAGCCTGACTTGCGAAAAATTGAAATTTTTCAAAAAATTTTATGCTTTAGAATAAACCTCCAATTTTTCCAGATTTGAATTTAACGGGTTGAACTACCCTGGCATCAATGGTTTTATAAGAGATATAGACCAATGAGAAGTCGGGATATCAAAAGAGCACTTCTATTCACACTTTTAACATCAATCTAATATTTCAACATAGTGTCGGCTACAGTCAGTACTGGCTTCAACTTTGGGTTCTAGTTTTTCCAGATCCTAATTTTAGACGTGTAACTACATTGTAACAAGAAAAAATAATATATATAAACACTACTTGGTACCCATGAGGTCAAAAAAGCAAGTTAGGTACCCCAAAGCCTGATTTGTGAAAAACTGAAATAATTCAAAAAATTTTATGCTTTGAAATAGACTTCTAATTCTTCGTGATTCGAGGTTTACGGGTCAAATTATCATGGAATCAATGGTTTTTGAAGAGATATAGGCCAATGAGAAGTCAGTATAGCAAAAGAGCACTTCTATTCACACTTATAACATCAATCTCCTATTTCAACATGGTGTCGTCTACAGTCAGTACTGGCTTCAACTTTCGACTCTAGTTTTTCCAAATCCTAATTCTAGACTTGTAACTACATTGCAACAAGGAAAAATAGTAAATATAAACACTACTTGGTACCCGTGAGGTCAAAAAAGCAAGTTAGGTACCCCAAAGCCTGACTTGTGAAAAACTGATTTTTTTCGAAAAATTTTATGCTTTAGAATAAACCTCCAATTTTTTCAGACTTGAATTTAACGGGTTGAACTACCCTGGCATCAATGGTTTTATAAGAGATATAGGCCAATGAGAAGTCGGGATATCAAAAGAGCACTTCTATTCACACTTTCAACATCGTCTCCTATTTCAACATAGCGTTGTCTACAGTCAGTACTGGCTTCAACTTTCGACTCTAGTTTTTCCAGATCCTAATTCTAGACTTGTAATTACATTGCAACAAGGAAAATAATAAATATAAACACTACTTGGTACCCATGAGGTCAAAAAAGCAAGTTAGGTACCCAAAAGCCTGACTTGTGAAAAACTGAATTTTTTCAAAAAAATTTATGCTTTGAAATATACTTCTTATTCTGCCAGATTCGAGTTTTACAGGTCAAACTACCCTGAAATCAATGGTTTTTGAAAAGATACAGGAAAGTGAGAAGTCAGTATAGCAAAAGAGCACTTCTATTCACACTTTTAACATCAGTCTCCTCTTTCAACATAGGGTCGTCTACAGTCAGTACTGGCTTCAACTTTCGTTTCTAGTTTTTCCAAATCCTAATTCTAGACGTGCAACTACATTGCAACAAGGAAAAATAATAAATATAAACACTGCTTGGTACCCATGAGGTCAAAAAAGCAAGTTAGGTACCCCAAAGCCTGACTTGTGAAAAACTGAACTTTTTCAAAAAATTTTATGCTTTAGAATAAACCTCCAATTTTTCCAGATTTGAATTTAACGGGTTGAACTACCCTGGCATCAATGGTTTTATAAGAGATATAGGCCAATGAGAAGTCGGGATATCAAAAGAGCACTTCTATTCACACTTATAACATCAATCTCCTATTTCAACATGGTGTCGTCTACAGTCAGTACTGGCTTCAACTTTCGACTTTAGTTTTTCCAGATCCTAATTCTAGACTTGTAATTACATTGTAACAAAAAAAATAATAAATATAAACACTGCTTGGTACCCATGAGGTCAAAAAAGCAAGTTAGGTACTCCAAAGCCTGACTTGTGAAAAACTGAATTTTTTCAAAAAACTTTATGCTTTGAAATATACTTCTAATTCTGCCAGATTCGAGTTTTACGGTTCGAATTATCCTGGAATCAATGGTTTTTGAAGTTATGTAGGCCAATGAGAAGTCAGTATATCAAAAAGCACTTCAGTTCACACTTTCAACATCAGTCTCTTATTTCAACATAGCGTCGTCTACAGTCAGTACCCATGAGGTAAAAAAACAAGCAAGTTAGGTACCACAAAGCCTGACTTGCGAAAAACTGAGACTTTTCAAAAAACTTTATGCTTTGAAATAAACTTCTAATTCTTACAAATTTGAGTTTTACAGGTCGAACTATACTGGAATCAATGGTTTTTGAAGAGATATAGGCCAATGAAAAGTCAGTATATCAAAAGAGCACTTCTATTCACACTTTTAACATCAGTCTCCTCTTTCAACATAGTGTCGTCTACAGTCAGTACTGGCTTCAACTTTCGATTCTAGCTTTTCCAGATCCTAATTCTAGACGTGTAACTACATTGTAACGAGAGAAACTAATAAATATGAACAGTACTTGGTACTAGGGCAAAAAAGTTAAACTTTAACTGAAATTACAAAAGTTAGGGGTGTTACTTTAACTTTAACTTTAACTTTAAAAAAAGTTAAAGGTCTTACTTTAACTGTAACTTTAACTTAAATTAAAACAACTTTACTTTAACTTTAATTACAGTTATTTTAAAAAAAAGTTATATAAAAGTCATTGATTTTCGGCTTAATTTAACTTTAACTTAAGGGGGTAATTGCGTTTTTAGGTGTTTTTTAAACTACCATTAACTGCACTTAACCTCAACAAAAACTAGAGCGGTCTTTTTTACATTTTTTTTACACCTTCTAGCTTTAAAAAACTATATTTAAAAGCAGATTATTTTTTGAAATTTTACTGCTGCTATCATTTGAATACACCGCATCAGCGGTTTTTCTGACTAATTTTTGCGCCACAGTTATGAAACTCAAGATCAGCCAACAACTACTAAACTTTTTGCAGTTATGCACTGACATAATATCCCCACCCGTTTTTTTGATATAGTTGATTAGTCGTTTCTACGTTGAGAAAATGACAATTTCGTGCAAAAATCACGTAATTTGACTTTTCTCTAAAATTTTCAAAAGCCCATAACACCGACTCTACAAACTATTTTTAGAAAAGGAAAAAAACTGGTGGGGATAGAAAAATAATAAATATAAACGCTACTTGGTACCCATGAGGTAAAAAAACAAGCAAGTTAGGTACCACAAAGCCTGACTTGCGAAAAACTGAAACTTTTCAAAAAACTTTATGCTTTAAAATAAACTTCTAATTCTTCCAGATTTGAGTTTTACGGTTCAAATTATCATGGAATCAATGGTTTTTGAAGGGACATAGGCTAATGAGAAGTCAGTATATCAAAAGAGCTCTTCTATTCACACTAATAACATCAGTCTCATATTTCAACATAGTGTCGTCTACAGTCAGTACTGGTTTCAACTTTCGACTCTAGCTTTTCCAAATCCTAATTCTAGACATGTAATTACATTGTAACAAGAAAAAAATAATAAATATGAACACTACTTGGTACGCATGAGGTCAAAAAAAGCAAGTTAGGTACCCCAAAGCCTGACTTGAAAAAAACTGAAATTTTTCAATAAATTTTATGCTTTAAAATATACCTCCAATTTTCCAGATTTGTATTTAACGGGTTAAACTACGCTGGAATCAATGGTTTTTGAACAGATATAGGCCAATGAAATGTCAGGATATCAAATGCGCACTTCTATTCACACTTTCAACATCAGTCTTCTCTTTCATGTCAAGAATGACGAAGTACACATAACTCAAGTTGCATCACCAAGTGCAACACACTCAATCTAATCCTAGTGTACTCTTCTGTGTGAGTCCCTCGGCATCTGTAGCTAATATTCCTCGATACGATCAGACCAGTTAGTCTGTATCTTTCTGTCGGGCGGGTAGGTTGTGTCCCTCGTGTTGTCTATATTGTCCCTACTGTATTTCTGCATCAATGCCCTGTCCTCGTGTATTTCTATATCAGTAAACTCCCTTTATTATTCCGTTGCGCTTTGTCTCCATTCTGCCCTAATCCGTAGTCAGGTAGGCGACTGATCACCTCTTTGCTCGGACCTGTTTAAGCTCACCGCTTAACTTCACATGGCGAGGCTGCCAGCATTGAGTGATCAGTGAAAATTTTCTTTTTTTTTTATTTTGTTTTACTTCAATTTGCAATGTGTGAACGGTTTTTCTGTGTTGGTTTTTCTGTGTCAAAATTTTGATTTTGTTTGTATTTGTATG
The DNA here is from genome assembly GCA_030248245.1 of Trissonchulus sp. WLG1_4. NCBI lineage: Eukaryota > Metazoa > Nematoda > Enoplea > Enoplida > Ironidae > Trissonchulus > Trissonchulus sp. WLG1_4. Next base: position 12,396 of record JASANF010019021.1, on the reverse strand, counting down.
AATGTTTTCCTCCCCACCACGTCGAAATTCTGCTTCAGCTCAGTCTGATTCTATTGCTTTGAGCAAACCACGTCGAAATTGTGCTACGTACAGGGACAAGGAAAATTCTCAGTTGTCCCATTCTCAAAGTGCTAGTAACCTTGACGAAAATTCGTCGAAGGACGGGGATAATTGTCAAAATTTTGAAAATTTTTCGCAGCTAGGGACAGCGAAGTCACCTTCGCAAGTTGCTACCGGAAACGGTTCGTTGGGTCCAAACTTGACAGATTCAACAATGGCTCGTCGTGACTATCTGATTTGTTTCAAAAATAATTTGAAGCCGTTTGAAGGCTCAGAGAGTAAGGTGAAAATCACAGATTGGGTCAGAAATTTTGAATCAATTGCCCGGATAAATTCAGTTCCGGAGAATCTGTGGTACTCTCTGTTGTTGAATCTGGTCACGGCCTCAGTTTTCTCACATTTGACAGAAATTGGGCTACCCAACGAATACGAGGCGCTCAAAGCTCTCATTTTTCGCCTCTACGAACCTTTCCCGGTAACAAAGGAACAGTGGGCAGATAAATTCTTCTCCCGATATCAGTTACCGAGTGAAAGCTCCCACATTTTTATTACTGACTTGCATTTGCTGGCCGTGAAAGCATTTCCGTTGGAACCCGAAAATGAGCGCTCCAAAAGAATTATAGAGCAGTTGAAAAAGGGTCTCCGACCGGAATTGCGGGCCAAATGCATCTCAGTTTTGGCAGAGCTAAAAAACGGGGCGGCCCCAATTCGGGCCAAATGCATCTCAGTTTTGGCAGATGCTAAAAATTGGACTGGGGGCGGAATTGAAAATTTATCCCGAATCATGGATATTATTTCGGGAGTGGAGAAGGATTCACTGCTCGCTGAGGGGACAATGGCAACCGCTTCGGCTTTATTAGCAGGAGCTCGGAACGCTCCGTTGTTGCCAACGGATTTTCCGACAGGAGCTACCCCTGCTACTATGCCGAAACCCCCCACAGATTGTTTGGCCTCACGGCTAAACGAATACTTTACTGTGACGAAAAATTTGGGTGAACAGGTGGCACAGTTGAACAAGAAAATTGATGCGCTTTCAGTGTCCACGGTCCCCGAATTTGAGAGGGAAGAGCCGAATTTTGAATACCCCTCCTATTCTGATTTTGCTGATGTTTGCCCGGAGCACATGCTCTACCTACCACCTATTTGTTTCATGGGGCAATCAAATCGAGGGGGCCGCGGACGGGGTCAAAATCGAGGGGATTTACGTAATATTGATTGTCGGTTCTGTAAGAACTACGGACACTATGCTCGTGAGTGCCCTCAGCGACAGGAAGGGCGCGGAAATCGTGTTTTTCACAACACCCGTGGTAGACCCTACCGTGGGCGCGGTGGAGAACGCGGCCGTGGCCAGGCCCGCCGTGAGGAGCACTACGACCGTAGACCGACATACCCCTCCCCATTCTCTGGACCTTCCAACAAAAATTTTCGCTAAGCGGGGGAGAGGAGGTCCCTGATCTCCCCCAAGCTGAAAGCGCAGGGGACAGTTTTTCAGAAAATTCATCTGAATTGTTTTGTGATATTGCCAGCCAAATTTCAGATTGCACAGTTGGGCGTGGCCGCTCTATCGATGCCGATAGATTGTCACAAACAAGTCCCGACAATTCGAAAATTTATGTGGAGTCAAATTCAGACTCGTCGTCTAATTCTAGTGCAATCTCAAATTTAACTGTATATAATTCTGATATCGGCAGTGCCGAACGATGGAAAATTTTTCGCTGGTTTAATTCGAATTCTGAAACTGACCCCGGTTCACCCACCCAAACACAAGTGTTTTCCTGTGTAAATGTTGAGAACCCCCCTCCACCTAATGCGCTAGTCGCATATCCCCACCCCTGTACTCAGTTTCAGCAACCACATTTCCAACAGGGATTGCAGCAGTACGTGCAGTGGCTCACACAAAATATCCACAGGAGCAGTTACCAGCCGCCGGTACCGACCAGAGCCTCATGGAGTGTGCCCCAGGGCCCGGGTGCATATTCTAGCGGGAAATTTTTCACCAAAAATTCCGCAGGCAGGTCAGGTAATAGTGCGCGAAATCGTACGTACGTATATAATGACTGTCGACAGCGCGAAAATTTTCAGTACGGCTCCGGTAAAAATTATCGTCAGCCACATTTCTCAAATTTTGATCCGGATGCTCGTAATTTTGCTGCGCAATCAAATTCCCAGCGTCAAAAGTTTTGGTTGCATAGTGCGCGGGGATTGCAGTACGGCGACAAAGGAGAGCAATCTGGCCATGCGACCAGACACTCACCTACGCCGCCTGCAAAGGTGTTTCGCAAAAGTTTCTCAGCAAATTCAAAATCAATCTCAAATTCCGAAATTCCAACTGTGGTGCGTTTTGCAGTTTTGAGAGACGAAAATTCTGACGAATTGCAAAAAATTTGCAAAATTTCTGAAGCAAACGCACAGCGTGAGAAGCCTGAGAAACGCAAAAAGCGTAAAAAGGGGAAAGTTCCAACTTCAAAATTGGTAGAGCTGAGTCAAAAATCGACGACAAATTCTGATTTTCACAGTACGCATATACGTAACGATGCGCAGGTTCGACGGGAAGCAAAAAAGGGGCAAGGAACCAAGGGCAAACCCAAAGGGAAAGATCCGCCGATGCCGGCGGAACGTCCCAAAAAGGGTGCGTCCAAGGTGTGTTATGCACCTACCCTAGTCCCCACCGGAAAGGAAAATCAATCCAGTAATCGCCAACAGTCGGGTGAAAAAGCGGGCATGGAGGGGCGACCCTCCCCTCAAAAAGGGAAAAAGAAAAAGGCGAAAAAGAAAAAGGGGAAAAAGAAGGTCCAACTAGAAAATCATGAGGAATCCCCAGACCAACATTTCCCTGAATTGCCTGCATTTGCTTCTGAAATACCGTCAAACCTACGTCAAGAACTGAGTAACGACGTTACGTACTATGTAGGTTCTCAAACGCGCTTTTCCATCGCTAAAGCTTGCGTCATTGCTGTACAGTTAGCGGGTCTTGCGGTTTTTGCCTTGCTTGATACGGGTGCAACTATGTCTATTATGTCTGGTCAATTATACGAGGCGCTAAAACAAAAGCGTCATTTCATTTCTGAAACAGCACCTATAGCACCGGAAGCGGTGACGGCAAATAACCAAAAGATGCCCTATATAGCAGCAGTGAAGGGCAAACTACAATTTCGTAACTATGTGCATGAGTATGAGTGCCAGGTGACACAGAGTTGTCCTTATGATCTCATTCTTGGTCTCGATTTTCTGGGTAAGCACGACTGGCACTTGCACTTAGGCACACACGCAGTTTCTGGTCCGTTTGGTAAGGCCAATATGCTATCACCTTCTGATTTGAAAACTATATACAGTACTATATATACTGTTTTGAAAGATAAATTGCCAAAGGGCATGTCGGTAATTCTGACTGAGGATGTGGAGCTCTCTCCTCTAGCTGAGCATTATATACCCGTAAAACTCCAAAAACGGGAAAGACCGGTTGACATTTTCGAACCTACAGCGTGTTTCGTGAGCGTTGTCACGCACGAACAGCTGAAGGGCGACGTCACTTACGCTAGTGCGTGCCCACAGTCACCGGCTAATAAAAATTATCTACCCGAAACAGTCCTCATAGAGGGTAAACCGGAACTAACCGAAAAATACGGTGTTCACTTACCCCCGGGTTTATTATATACTACGGAGCAAGTCTCACGGGTACGTATATATAATACGTCAGAACTACCGATAACCCTAAAGAATAATTGTGAAATAGCAACGGCTCAAACGGTCCAACCTAAACTAGTGGATGGAATAGTTGTGTTTTGCGAACCAGACTGCAGCGAATGCCAAATGACCGATAATATGTACGTATTAGCCCACGTACGGCAAAAAGTTTCAGGCGAAGCTGAAATTTTGACGCCTTCAGTCCGAGCTTGCGATCGGATTAGGCAAACTATGCAAAATTTGCAGCAATCGCCCAGCTATAGCCCAAAAATTTCTACCGAAAATTTACCTACGTACGTATATAATGATGCGAGCGTCAAATTGCCAGATACAGAGGTATATAATTTTGCATGCGAGAACCCGTATACGTATGTAGATAAATTTGAAGGAGGTTCAGCGGTCTCTCAATCAGTCAAAATTCCATCAAAAACGGCTACACAGTATATAACTGACCAAGAACTGATAGAGGGGTTGGCTCTAGATCAAACAGATCTATCCCCCAATGCGAAGGAGTGCTTAATCCAACTCGTGATTAAGTACAAAAAGGTCTTCGCAAACCCAGGAAATATTGGTCGGTGTAAAACGGGGTATCATGTCATCAATACAGAGGGGTCGGGTCCCGTAATCTCCCCCCCTTTTCGTGCAAACCCCAAGGATAAAACCGAAATCGAAAAGCATATAAAATCTATGCTAGACTCTGGAGTTTGCGAGCCTTCTAACAGCCCTTGGTCATCACCGTGTATGCTAGTAGCCAAAAAGGACGGTACTACACGTTTTGTTATAGACTACCGTCGTCTAAATGAAATCACCAAAAAAGATCGCTACCCCCTTCCCAAAATTGACGAAATTTTAGATTCACTGAAAGACGGCAAACTTTTTTCAACCTTAGACCTAGCCTCAGGTTATTGGCAAGTAGAAATGTATCCTCCGCATCGGGAGAAAACCGCATTTATATCACATATGGGCTTATTTCAAATGAATGTTATGCCTTTCGGCCTAACAAATGCTCCAGCGACTTTCCAAAGAATCATGGAAAGTATAATAACTGAGTGCCCAGTGTATATAGACGATGTTTTGGTACCTTCCCCCGATGAGGAGCATCATTTACGTATGCTTGAGCTAATTTTTCAGCGCTTAATTGCCAATGGTCTACGCCTAAAGTTGAAAAAGTGTATGTTCGGTCGCAAAAAGGTAGAATACCTAGGGCATATACTATCGGAAAACGGCATAGCTGTTGATCCTAAGAAAGTAGAAGCAGTTCGCAGGTTCCCGACTCCTACGAATGTTTCACAATTACGCTCTTTTCTTGGACTTGCAAATTACTACCGGCGCTTCGTCAAAGATTTCAGCGCGGTAGCGGCACCTCTAAATAAATTGCTGAAAAAAGACACTAGATTTGAATGGTCGGAAAGTTGCGAACAGGCGTTTCAAAAATTGTGCGAACTTTTAACTGAAGCTCCAGTACTAGCCTTCCCAGACTGGGTACGTAGATTTGTCCTATGTACCGATGCTAGCTATTCAGGTCTAGGTGCGGTATTGGAACAGGAGTACGGAGATCAGCGGCGACCAGTCGCATACGCGAGTCGTAGCCTATCTAAAGCAGAAACGCGCTATTCAGTCACAGATCTTGAAGGCAGCGCGGTAGTATGGGCTTGTCGCTATTTCCGTCACTACCTAGCCAACGCCGAATTTACTCTAGTTACCGATCACGAAGCGCTAAAGGTACTATTAGGCAATCCTCGAGCTTTAGGTAGTGGACGCCTGGCGAGATGGGCTCTAGCACTTCAAGAGTTTTCATATACAATCGAATACCGAAAAGGTAAAGAGAATGTAGTAGCTGATGCCCTCTCTAGGAACGTTCCACAACCTAATCCTCAGGAGAGTAAGGAAATGCAATCCGATTCTGCAGTCGGACACGTTTCAAAACTTACTCCCCTTGGTCCTACGGAACCAGAGGAAGTTGACGGTACTGAAAACATGTTTCCACCAGCATGTACTATCCATAGTAACATATTAGAACATCTACGTACGAGCCTAGATACTTGGCACGAGGAGTTACGTACGGACCTAGAAACAGCACATCTAATTCAAGCTTTCGAAAATTCGAAATCAGTTCCATCAGATTACGTATACGAAGATAGGGTACTGTATAGATGGCATGTAGATCTATACGGAAAACGTAGAGCGCGTGCGCGTAAGCTTATAGTCGTACCGGTTCGATTCCGGAAAGAAATTTTCAAGTATATGCATAGCTCTATGTATGGTGGCGGTCACCAGTCCTATTCCAAAACCTATTTTCTACTAGCTACATCAGTTTTCTGGTTTGGTCTAGCTAGAGATGTCCGCCAGTATATAATGGAGTGCCCTACGTGTGCATTATATACTATAGGTCCTCGTTCTCCGCAAGCACCATTAGGCGAATTTCAACCAGTTACAGCGCCATTTCAGCGAATTTTTATGGATATTATCCATTTTACAAGGAGCTCCAGGGGCTTTGTATGCGCTTTAATAGTGGTAGATTATTTTACGCGATGGGTAGAAGCTATACCGCTACGTAACGAAACCGCGACTACCATAGCGCAGCATTTTCTTATATCTGTAGTAGCCCGACACGGGGTTCCGCGCGAAATTGTCACCGATCAAGGCGCAAATTTTCTATCAGGTCTCATGCAAAATATATACAGCGTCTGTGGTTCTACCAAATTTCAGACGGCTGCGTACCATCCTCAATCTAACGGTACGGCAGAGCGGGTTTGCGGAACCATACGCGAACTCCTTAAAAAGTATGTAGAACCGGCGCAGCGCAATTGGGATCTGATACTACCTTGGATAGTTTTTACCTATAGAGCTTCAGTACATGATACGCTTCACGAGACGCCATTTTTCCTAATGCACGGACGGGATCCAATTTTACCGATTGGCCTTTGCAACTCAGATTTTGGTGGTGAACCCACGTCAGTCGAAAATTATAGATCTGAACTCATAGACATACTCGAAAATTCGTGGGACATGGCCAAAATCTGTATGGAGGATGCAATCAAAAAGCGAAAACAGCGCTATGATAAAAAGGTCAAACCAAAATTCTATGCTGTGGGTGATGTGGTATATAAAAATATTGAAGGGGTACCGGTCGGCCTAGGCAAATCACCAAAATTGGCACCTAGGTATGATGGAGCATATAGGGTAGTTAAGGTGCATGATAACCACAATGTAGATATTGTTCCGATCCAAAAGAATGCTAAAGATCGCACGGAAACAGTTCACGTAAATCGTTTGAAAAAGGTTGCACTACCTGATGGAGAGCCAGACCATCAGCCAAAACTTGTGGATCGCACTGCACCTACTCCTACACCGGCACAAACCCCTATCCAACCACCCGCACCCTCCCGTCCTAACTTTTCCAGCTATTCCGACGTTTCTTCTGAACTACTAGCACAAATTCCTATGCACGACGGTATTTCGGAAGGAAACAAAGGCTCCGTTTCCGTTCCGAATGCCAACTAACACCTTGTCTTGTGTGTTAGCTAGGGGGAATTTCACTCGAAATGTGCATTTCGATCAAATTCAGAACCCCTGTGCCAACACAAATATATGTTATTTGTGTTATGTGCTTGTTCAGCAAAAATTTCTCAATATTTTTCAGTAATGATATATATTATATATGTTTTTCTTTTTTTTTATTTCAGCGGTGCATTAACTTGATTATTTGATTTATTTGATTTACTCGACGGACTAAAAAGTTGGCCAAGATGTCCTTGTGGGACAGGGACTCAGATTCCGAACCCGAATCCCGGAAGGGTAGATCCCCTCCCCCAGTTGTTCATGGGTCGTACTATAGTGACGACGACATCGCCACAGATAGCGATAGTGATGGGGATCTCTCCCCAGGGGAGCGGGGTAAGCTAACTCGTCGTCGTCTGGCTAGAAGGAGGAGGCGTGAGCGACAGCGTCGCTACATGGGGAAAAGTGTTCCTCCCTTAGCCCGGGAGTCCCTAGACCGCCCCTCTGTTAGTGCACCACTGCGGGGTTCCAGCCTCTTGGCAACCACGCGAGACGAGCTGGAAGTACGCTGGCGGATGAACGCAGAGCGGTTCAGCGCCATCCAGACCATCACGGACGACCACGACCGGCGCACTTGGGAGCAGATGAGTTTGGTGGTAGACGCTGCTTTTGCTGATACTAGACATTTTCGTACAAACCATCTGAATCTGATCTCGCATTTGCGTAGAATTGCTAGGCAGCGAAATGTGACTCTAATTGACAATCTGTTCAAACTGATCAATAGTTTAGACGAAATTCGTGCTATTATGCAAAGCGGCTATGTTTGTTTTGATTGCGAGGGTTTGCCGCGCCCCGCTTTTGGTCAGTTGCAGGACGAGTCAGTCTCCACCATCCAGATTGCAGGTCCAGTGCCCGGCTCAACCAGTCAACCTGTCCGGCGCTTCGTCATCATGGTCGGGTACATGCTCCACGCCCTGACCGACTACGATATCCTGATGACGACCCTTCGCGAGCTCTTCAACCCGGAGCAGAACGTCCTCTACATCGCGGTCGGAGCTCACAACGACGCTCAACGCCTGGCCAAATGGCTTGGATTACCCGGGTTTGAGGACCGTATGGTAGAGCTCACGGAGGTATGGCGTAACGTTTCATTCCTATGTCGCCGAGCAAATCGGGTGCAATCCGTAAGAGCATACGGAATCCCCGAACACGACGACCGGGAATGGGGCGGCTACGCGGTGTGTAACATTAGCTTGCACGAAACCGCCTTGCGGTTCGCTCTGGAGTCGCCAAAACAGGAGCTCAGGGAGGCAGGTGTGGAGGCTGTGCAGGGTCTTCCCCCTTTGCCTACACCAATTCTGTTCGTCTATGCTATCGACGATCTGACAACCCTACAAGAGCTCACGCGGCGGTTATATATGGCAGCAGGCGAAGACCTGTTCTGGGAGGCGGTCCAGATCAGTAACGTGACAATCGCATTCGGGCAATGGTCCAATACTGTGGACACTATTCGAGACGCTCGTCATATGCGTCTGGGCCCTATCACCGGATTGCGTCACGTTACCGGTCTGTCTCGCTATACCCGTCCTCACGAGGAGGAAGCCCATTTCCGCCGGCGTGACCAACTTCTTCAATCTATCAGACGACAACCTGTCAGACAGAGGCACAAAACCTGGGGGACGGCCTTGACCAGCCTCGACCGTGCCTCTCTCCCTGAGGACCTTAGGGAGACTATCCGCGAGTGTATCCGAGCTCGCTTGCAGGGCTTAGGTGAACCTCGGGAACGGGTTTGGACGTCTCGATCAAAATTCGACTCCGCGCATCGCCTAAAATTATTGAGCAGACGCGCGCGCCAAGCAACGATGTTTGGGCGATCGATGCGTCCACTCCCGCACCCGCCGGTTCCGGAAATTCCGGAGGAGCAACTGCGGTTGCTGGGGAAAGCCAGAATCCCTGTCGCACCGACGGTGTCATTCGAGCCTATGGAAGTGGACCCGGTCACGGAACGGGTACGGCCAACGGTTGTGGTTGACCGAGCCGAGACGGCCAAAACTCAAAGTCGCGTGGCGAAGTTTGCGGCAAAACCGTCCTCGTCCCGTGCCCCACCACTGCATGTCATTGAGTCCGAAAGTTCGGAAGATGAAGACGAGGTTCAGATAGTGAAAGTGGTGATGGCCGGACAGCCGGTGGCTGCAGACTTCACTTCGCGACCTGACCGGTTGCCTTCGCCCGTTGCCGGCGCGATACAACCTATGTATAGGCCGCCTCGTGCTCCCAGCCTACCGCCTCTAGAATCACCCCCCCGGGAGCCTACTCCGGCACCCGAACCCATGGAGGAGGGAAAGCCGACAGAGAAAGAAAAAGAACCTGTGGGAGGTTATCGAGAGGGGACAAGGCTAGACAAGGGGTATTGGTGCAAACCAAAGCGTAGACGTGAACAGTCTACTGAGGGGGTTCCTACCGTATCTACGGCTCAACCGACTCCCCCACCCCCTACCCCTTCTCCCCCAGACCCACAGTTACAAGCGGGGCAGGAGCTGCACGAATTCATCGAATTGCCCCCGCCCCCTCCACCGGTTGAGGTTCCTCAACCTACCTCGGGTGAAAAGGTTATCTACCTGGTTGGCCCACCGTTTGCCGTGGTTCACCAATATAGTACATACGCCGAATGGCATCGCCGTGAGCTAAGTGGGGAGCACGTTGTGTGGCAAATCTATCGTCTTTGGCAGGACGACTTGCCCGTCGAAGACAAGGTGATCGCGGTGCCTCACCCTCGGGAATGGGAGCTGTATATAATGCCCTACTATATCAGCAATATGCACCTGCCTATTGACACCGAACTTTTAGGTCGGCCCACGGCGTATCAACGCCTTTCAGCGGACGAAATTCGGGACGCCCATCAGGCCCTCAATGTGGCCCTTCAGCAACGTGCGGTGGCACGCCGAACCAAACTCGAAGCGGAGCTAGAAGAGAACGACGAGACGATAGCCCGCATTATCCACAATATGGGTGACGTCCAAATGGGGCCGATTCGTCAACAGGTCCAGGCATTGGGTCAAGGGGCGCTACAACAACCACCCCAACCAATGGCCCATGCAGCAGGTCGTGCAGGCGGTGTCTTTGCCGACGACGCTCCTATAGTAGCGGCAGCAGCATTCCCAGAGGCACCCGTTCCCCTAGCGCAGGACCAACCGGTTCATAGGCCGGCCACCTCGGGGACTGATGAAACACCCGGCGAACGCTCTTTGCAGAGCATTCCCTGGTGGCAGACTCACCTTGGTCGCCGACCTAAACGGGAGGGACAACTTCCTCCGCTCAGCAACAGAGCCTACGTAGGGTGGCTAGAACCTATGTTGAGAAACAAACGGTTCCGGGAGCGCCTGGCTATGTGCAAACAGATTCGGCTGCTCCATGATCCCGTTGTCGAGAGTAGTCAAGTTGAGCCTCGATGGCGGCGGTTTGACCCTTCTGAGCATGCTCGGGAGTTGGCACCGGACTCAGTCCGCCAAAACATCCCAACCGACCGACCATCTTGCCTCTATCGGGACTACACCATCAACAGGGAATGGCATATAGTCGAGTTCCCAGTCACGAGCCCTGTGCGCCCGGACCGTCTCCATCCTTCTTTGCGTGAGCATAGGCGCGAATTTTTGCACTGGCTCTCGGAGGAAGCTGTCACCCTCACGGACATGCCTATCGCTAGCTTGTTGGTCGACTGTGCTCCCTACCTAGCTGCGACAATGCGACAGTGGTTAGTGGCTCAGGAGGAAGTGGTGTTAGAGCGTGTGGGTCGCGGAGAAGCTGAGTGGCTCAATGTTCGCCCTGGGGACCCTACCCAGTACTATCGAGTTACGTGGATCTTCCCAGAATTCGAGGAAGACGGGGTCCCTTTCTATCCCCTTCGGCTGGAGGTGACTTCACCTTCTCTACGGGTGGCTCGAGCTTGTCTAACCGCCAAGCTCATCCCAGAACTGATGCTATACCCGCATCTATTCCAGCCCGATCAATGGCGGGATATATTTGGTTTCCAACTGGGAGAAATGCGAACGATTGAGGCTGCGCTCAGGGGACTGCGCGACGCATACGCCTACCACTACTTGCAGCCTTCAGTAGGCTGGCCGCTCGCCCACTACGGTGCTCCGTTTTTCACGTACCGTATGGAGCTGTCGTTTATGTGGAAGTATCGGGGCCCTGACGGCAACCTGATCGAGCTCCCACATAAAGGGTACGATTTCACCCTATCGACAGCGGAGCACTGGTTCCATCATGACCGCTGCATTTTTCACGAGCGTTACGACCTTGCGGCTTATATCCGCAGTCCTGAAGGTCGTCAAGCAGCTGGTACGGTCATTAAGGTCATGATCGACCGAAATTTGAGACATAAGGATATGGACCGTGCCTGGGCAAGCGGACCACGCTTGATAACGGCCTACATGTTGGCCTGGGAAAAATTTTACCATCAGCCTCCAGTGCGTGACTGGATGGTCGACAATGCAGAGTGGCTGTTCGCCAAAGCCTCAGCTCATTCTCAGTACTGGGGTACGGGCGTCGACATGAAAGATCGTCGAGCTCGTTACGCCCCTGCCTATCGGTACGAGAACATGATGGGCTGCCTATATACCTATATAATGCTTTGGTTTTTGCAGGAAGGGCCCGAAGAAGCGTTTGTGATGCCCGGTGGTCTGCAGTGGAAGACGCCCGAGCAGCTTGCCGAGTGGCGTTTGGTCGTGAAGGAGCGCATGGAGAACGCCGTCCACAGCTACTTCGATGGACAACCTGCGCCTCCCTTCCTGGACGTCAAGGGTGGACCCGCCCCGTCGAAATCCATTCGAAACCCTCCGCTGCAGCCGCCCTACTACCCTAACGCGACGCGTATCGCTGGCGTGCACACGGGAACGCCGGAGCAGCTATACTATCCAGCTGCGGCTCTCCTACGCGGTCGGACCCGACTGCGCAAAACGCCTAAATCAGCCACTTATCGTCGACAGCGACGGCTGTTGTACTACGCTGACCGGTGGTAAAAACTGTATGGCAATACGGTATGTGCTACGCTTACCCTAGAGGCAGCGCTCCATCTATGCGGATGGATTCTACCTAAACGGGAAGGCGCTAGCGCTACCTAAACCTAGTATATATATTCTAAAAATTATG
>JASANF010019019.1:0-46106 GCA_030248245.1 Trissonchulus sp. WLG1_4 | reverse complement strand
AAACAAAAAGGCAAAAGCTGAAAAAAAACTGAATGAAATATTATAGCAGCAGCAACCACACTAAGGGCTTGAAAATGTGGCTATTTTGCTGTGAATAGGCGGCTTCTAAATCAACCAACAACTTTTTTATGCAACAATAATAAACAGTTTATTGTGCCACACACATTGACGAGTTAATTTATGCGCCAAAAAAGCTTTAATAAATAAAGCTGTTTTGCTTCATGTCGCAGCGCAAACCCCACCATCACAGCCTCCCCAACATTTTGGTTATATTTATTTATTGTGCAGTGAGTGTGAGCGAATCGGAAAAAGTTTTCCGTTACTCGTTAGACCCTTTAAAATGGGGGGTATTCCTAGCTGTATGAATGAAAACTCCGCATTTCCTAAGTTTTCTCAACGTTTCGGGAAGTTTTGACGTACGGCGCAAGCAGGCTAATTATGCTGTTGTAATCGTAATATATTTATATCTTTGAAGACCTAACCCAACCTAATGTAGCTTTGGAGAAATAACTCATATCTATAAAAAACGACACTGTAACACGCGCATACATTTTGTGCCTGTCTTCGTGTTTACGATAAATTTCAACTCAACTTAGAATGAGAGGTCACAAACTCACAACTGGATATGAGCCATTTTAATTCAGGCAATACGAGCACTTTAATCAAGTCTCCATAAGCTTAATCACACACTTTTACTGGCAAATCCGCGACATTGTTTCCGTACAAAACCAAGCCACTCAAAGAAACCGGATCTATTTCGCACAGATATATGTATATCAATCTTATGGCAATGACAGCAATATAACCACGCATTTTTGGGGAAATATTCCCAAAATTTCCGCCCAAACCTCGACATAATTAATGGCTCCGACTTGATAGACTTGCGAAACAATGACAAACGCCAAAGAGCTGTAGCGAAAAAAGTCAAAACCGCAAAACCGCAATTACTGAAGCAAACTAAACATTTTGAGAAAAATTTTCGAAATTCAAAAATCACCAACCAGCATTTAGCCAAGACTGACACCTGACTCGCCTGAGATGAAAAATGGTCCTAGAGGAAATTTAGCACCACAGTTTGCAAAAATTAAATCGTCCCTCACGCGCAATTGAGTCAAAAACTTTGACAACTGCTATTGAAAACAAAAATATTTCAAAGGAGTTGTCGTAAAGATTTCAGCCCAGAATGAAATAAACAAACAAAATATATAGCTTTGACCTAAAAACCAGCTCAAACCTAACTTTTGCCTAAAAGTTCCGCCCAACCTACGCCTAATCAACGGCAAGACGCCACGACCGCCTTAAAACACAGATAAACCTAACCAGGCAAACCAACGCACAACACTACAAACGGTTTTACACCTTGCATTCATAATATGCTAGTGTATAACACTATAGTGTTCGAACCTCAGTCGCAGCACAACTCAGGGCCTATTCCTTTACCGGATTAAAGGGTTTATTATATTAGGACTAAACGGTTTAAAAACTATGCTGAAAAATGCCATTCCAAAACCTCCGGATTAAACGGACTTAACTCTTAAGTCTTAGCCCGCTGCATTTTAATCGGACTAAATGGACTTAACTATGCACGCTTGTGTTAAGCGTGCATGTTAAATCCGTTTAGTCCAGTGGTAGTTTTGGAATGGGGTCAGACTAAAATTAAGCCGCTGACTTATTTTAACTCATTTAGTCTGTTTAACCCGATTTGCCATTACAAAACATCGGACTAAAATAAGTCCAGTCCGTTTAGTCCGGTAAAGGAATTGGCCCTATGTATTATGGGTCAAAGCAAGACATATAATATATGTACATATATGAAAAAGATCAATGCGTTCAAAATATGGTTATCAATTCGAATATGTTTCCATTCCATATTCTATTAAACCGAAACATATATGCCAAATCTTACCGTTAAAATCCAACTTTTTCCCGGTAAACAATCCGCCATCATCAGAAATGAAAAATGCAAGGTTAAGATTTAAAAATTCATTCCAACAATTTCACAACACAACGCGAAATTCATTAAACTTTTCAACCGAATCAACTTCTCACGTGTGATTCGGGAATAAAAATATCTATACAATATGTATGTAGTTATAAAAACCAATAATAAACATTTCAGAACTTTCACAGAACCCGACAACCAACAGTCATTCAGAAAAGATAAATACAAGTTTCTCAGTCAGACAAAGTTGACAATCATTGAATGAAAATGTAAAACTTTTTTACAACTTTTCAGACAGTCTTTAAAGGCTGGCTGATAAAAAACGAGGGGGTGCCGAATAATGAATATGCTGATCTTCAGCTGTGCTTATCTACATAACAGCTGGGTCAAAGGTTAAAGGTTACTAAGATGCTGAGAAACCTTTCTACGACAAATTTTACATTAGCTACATACCTTTAAAAATTAAAACTGTTAGCCTCCCCGTATGCCCAAATTGTTAATCGTTGCACATACATGTATGGGTGCGTACCTGTATTGCGGTATGTCTGCAGTGTGTTCTGTACGTAGGATGGTGTAAAGTGCAAGAAAAGTTATGAATGTGCGCCCATAAAAGTTATTTTCACCAAACCCATTTTAAAACATTTCAATCACAATGTGAGTTTGTAACCTTTGCCGTAAAAGCTTCTAAACATTCAGAGGGGGCCCTTTCTACGAACACATGATCTTTTCAAGTTGTTTTACGCAAACAATACGAAATTATACATAGCTTAGTTTTGTCGATTATAAAAAATGTATATACTACTGAATGTATCCGTCAGCTCACAGGTACTTTTACACTCTTAGGTCAATACAGTACGTATACAGTATAAATACAACCCCCTGTGAACCTGTAGCGTTCGGTGTTCAGTCGGCAAGTATTGTGCACATACATACATATTACGCTAATGCACATTCATACATGAAAACCAATTTAAATTTTTAATTTAGCGTAGAAAAAAAATACACTGAGTGTTCAGCGACAAACAGGCAGTTTTGGCTGACTAAATCAACACCCTGTAAAATCCAAGTATCCAATCAGATGTCGAACAGCTACAAAAAAAGGGGGGGGGGGAGCGCACAAAAAAGTACTGCAGAAAAACAGTCACGAAGCCATAAAGTTTGTTCAAGCAGGGGGCTTAACTTGTGAAAAAATTAAAAAATAGACCATGTCATTCTAGAGTTAACCCTGTTCAGCACAGTCACAGTTTGTCACAGCAAAATTAGCCATTTTACAAAACTTGGGTGCGCACACTGCATAAATTAAGGCCTCAAAAATGTGCAATTGTAAATTTTTGAATGATCGCTTTTTTAGTGCAAAACGGTAACAACAAGTGTACTTCAAAAAATGTATGTCACTTTTTTACGGCCCATGGCGTTGTGCGATTTTTTTCTACTTTTTTAAACCGTAGCCGGAGCTCGCCAGTTCTTGAAACAACTTTTGTATTTAACAACTCAATCTTCTCAAACTATTTATTTGTACGTGACATTTGGAATGTATCACGAATTCGCAAGTGTACATATGTATGTCAAAAAAAGAAATATGAGATATGTACCAGATAAGGGAAAAGATCCCGTAATATTGTGTTACAGTGTTACTGGCTTGAAACTGAAATATGCAGTGCGAATTATGCACGCGTTATGCCTACAGATTTATTGCACTTATAACGATTCCACTTCTTCCTGCTGGTTCAACAGAAGTTGAACACACCCGCCTACAACAGTGAAACAACTAAATACATAGATCATAATGCACGCTGTGAACACTGTAGTTTTTGAGGTTATTTATTGCACTGTTTTTCAACGAAAATATGGTAAAATGAATCTTCAGACGACCGTGTAATAAATAAACGTGACGCATGACTCAATGTTACATTACCAAAACTTGCATCGTACATATGTACCTGCAGCTGCAACCGGTACTCTACGACATTCAGCTCTACACTAAGTCAAAAGCGATCGTCTAACTCTGATTAAACTACATGTTCCATAAACATTTATAAAACGGTTAATGGTCGAGTCAAGAAAGACAGCGGTACTGACCCAAAAAGGAATCGAACCACCCATCACAGGATCTGCTGACCAGGGGCGTATTCATAAAACCCAGAGACTTATGACTATAAGTCTGAGTGTCTGACTTGGCCAAGCTAGAATCACGGCTCTAGCGCGAAACTTTACACAAAACCGACGGACCCAGAGCTACATACTTGAATGCAGAGCTGTCACTAATGTCTATCTTTACTACCTATCGGGCCTGTTACACTTTACAGCTATACTGTAGTCGTTGTTGACAAAATACCAAATCTCTTACTAAACGCGGTTAATTGACATAATGTAAAAACTCAGCGCAATATGGACATGGTCAACATAGCGTACAATATCAGTACAGTATATACAGAATCTACATGCATAAGAAATAATAAATAGAACTCTACTTTTTTAAATAAACCAGCGAGTAAGAAACAGCAAAGGTGACTGAATTTGTCAAAAATTTAGCTCCCCTTTCCCCACGAAAACTAAGTGCATCCTAGTCAAAACCGGTCTTGAAAGCTTACAAACAACTTCAAATTCATTCATTCAAAGCGCTAGCTAACGAAGCAGCCCACGACATTGGTAGGACGTAGTAAAAACTAGTCAGTCGCCACATTTCATTCAAATTTAAAAACACCACTTAAGCTGCCGAAAAACTCGCCAACACCAGTGAAAAGTAAAAAAAATAAGTCCTTCAAATGCATAAACACTTTAGTGTTCAGTGCTATTCGTATGTACAGCATCCAAAAAGAAAAAATACATATATATTTGTGAATCGTTCAAGCCTCAGATACAACTCTCTATACCTACTGCAAGAGTAAGGTGGCTGCACACTGGGCCTATACAGTAAAGTAACTGAATTCTGGATTTATAACACAAATGGTGGAGCGCTATGCATAGCTCACTTAAGAATTTAACATTACGGTAGCGGCCTACTAGACCAGTCCACTGTCGTACTTTTTCTCAGTAACAAGAATCTATGACAACTGGGCTACAATACAGGAACGCTCAAAAAAAGCAAAAGACAATGCTTGCAATAAAAAACGTACCTTTAACGAGCATAAAATACCAGCAAGAAACATATATACGCCTTGAATGCTGAAGGAACGATTCGCACTCAATTAAAAAAAAACTAGTGAGCAGACATCATATATATATACGTAGATTTAAGATTATAGCGATACCAGTTTTTAAAATATATTTACATATAACTTGTACTCATAAACGTATAAACGCATAAACTTAAAAGCAGGCTCTAAATGTGTTAACCCTTCCTTAGCTAATGGTCAAAAGTTTATGCTTGTTCGGTGACTCACGAAGACGAAATTATGTACGTGTGTAAACTAATATTCATTCACAAATTCCACTATTAATTTCTCTACTGCAATGGAGGAGGGGGTAGTAGGTGTCGCTAAACTGCTATTGTGTGAAACTAAGCACCTAGAGCTAATTTCAATCTAATAATACAGAGCTGTAGAGCTTTCAGAAAATGAATAATAGACTGTCATAAAGTAATTAAAATAGAAAACTTCAATAGACTATCCCGAACAACAAGCCTATGACGTTAGCTGCTGCAGTGACTCAGATTAGATGTAGGTAATAGGTATATATATAGATAAAGGCTGAGAAGTTATTCTAAACGTGAAGAAAACGTGCATGGTAATTTGACCCGGTAAAGTTGTGGTGGTTTCTCAGAGATCGAAACTAGCGCAACCAATGCTTTAAATTACAGATACATACCAACCATAAGCAAAAACCTCCTTCGCTATTGTGAAAAACAAATCAACTTGGAAACATGGATTTAAATTTGTCCGCATTGACATTTCCCCTTAGAGCAACATCTATATATATATAATGTTTTTCGCTTGAGTTGTCTCTGGCTAATTTTAATTCATAAAACTTTGCGGATATTGCATTTCCTGGCAAATGTCATATATTTCAAACAAAACGTCCAAATTGCTTTATAGCTGAATGAAACATATATTCGTTTATTCTCAAGGATAGGGGGGGGGTGTTTTTAACGTTGTGAATTTCAGTTTTTAGAGTATGCGGTATACCTACGTGGAGAATGATTGTAATAAAATTAGTTTTAGACTTACAAAAGCGTCTAGGTATATACTTATACATATATATATATATATATATATATATATATATATATATATATATATATATATATATATATATATATATATATATATATATATATATATATATATATATATATATATATATATATATATATATATATATATATATAAATGTTGCTCTAAGGGGAAATGTCAATGCGGACAAATTTAAATCCATGTTTCCAAGTTGAATTTGTTTTTCACAATAGCGAAGGAGGTTTTTGCTTATGGTTGGTATGTATCTGTAATTTAAAGCATTGGTTGCGCTAGTTTCGATCTCTGAGAAACCACCACAACTTTACCGGGTCAAATTACCATGCACGTTTTCTTCACGTTTAGAATAACTTCTCAGCCTTTATCTATATATATACCTATTACCTACATCTAATCTGAGTCACTGCAGCAGCTAACGTCATAGGCTTGTTGTTCGGGATAGTCTATTGAAGTTTTCTATTTTAATTATTTTATGACAGTCTATTATTCATTTTCTGAAAGCTCTACAGCTCTGTATTATTAGATTGAAATTAGCTCTAGGTGCTTAGTTTCACACAATAGCAGTTTAGCGACACCTACTACCCCCTCCTCCATTGCAGTAGAGAAATTAATAGTGGAATTTGTGAATGAATATTAGTTTACACACGTACATAATTTCGTCTTCGTGAGTCACCGAACAAGCATAAACTTTTGACCATTAGCTAAGGAAGGGTTAACACATTTAGAGCCTGCTTTTAAGTTTATGCGTTTATACGTTTATGAGTACAAGTTATATGTAAATATATTTTAAAAACTGGTATCGCTATAATCTTAAATCTACGTATATATATATGATGTCTGCTCACTAGTTTTTTTTTAATTGAGTGCGAATCGTTCCTTCAGCATTCAAGGCGTATATATGTTTCTTGCTGGTATTTTATGCTCGTTAAAGGTACGTTTTTTATTGCAAGCATTGTCTTTTGCTTTTTTTGAGCGTTCCTGTATTGTAGCCCAGTTGTCATAGATTCTTGTTACTGAGAAAAAGTACGACAGTGGACTGGTCTAGTAGGCCGCTACCGTAATGTTAAATTCTTAAGTGAGCTATGCATAGCGCTCCACCATTTGTGTTATAAATCCAGAATTCAGTTACTTTACTGTATAGGCCCAGTGTGCAGCCACCTTACTCTTGCAGTAGGTATAGAGAGTTGTATCTGAGGCTTGAACGATTCACAAATATATATGTATTTTTTCTTTTTGGATGCTGTACATACGAATAGCACTGAACACTAAAGTGTTTATGCATTTGAAGGACTTATTTTTTTTACTTTTCACTGGTGTTGGCGAGTTTTTCGGCAGCTTAAGTGGTGTTTTTAAATTTGAATGAAATGTGGCGACTGACTAGTTTTTACTACGTCCTACCAATGTCGTGGGCTGCTTCGTTAGCTAGCGCTTTGAATGAATGAATTTGAAGTTGTTTGTAAGCTTTCAAGACCGGTTTTGACTAGGATGCACTTAGTTTTCGTGGGGAAAGGGGAGCTAAATTTTTGACAAATTCAGTCACCTTTGCTGTTTCTTACTCGCTGGTTTATTTAAAAAGTAGAGTTCTATTTATTATTTCTTATGCATGTAGATTCTGTATATACTGTACTGATATTGTACGCTATGTTGACCATGTCCATATTGCGCTGAGTTTTTACATTATGTCAATTAACCGCGTTTAGTAAGAGATTTGGTATTTTGTCAACAACGACTACAGTATAGCTGTAAAGTGTAACAGGCCCGATAGGTAGTAAAGATAGACATTAGTGACAGCTCTGCATTCAAGTATGTAGCTCTGGGTCCGTCGGTTTTGTGTAAAGTTTCGCGCTAGAGCCGTGATTCTAGCTTGGCCAAGTCAGACACTCAGACTTATAGTCATAAGTCTCTGGGTTTTATGAATACGCCCCTGGTCAGCAGATCCTGTGATGGGTGGTTCGATTCCTTTTTGGGTCAGTACCGCTGTCTTTCTTGACTCGACCATTAACCGTTTTATAAATGTTTATGGAACATGTAGTTTAATCAGAGTTAGACGATCGCTTTTGACTTAGTGTAGAGCTGAATGTCGTAGAGTACCGGTTGCAGCTGCAGGTACATATGTACGATGCAAGTTTTGGTAATGTAACATTGAGTCATGCGTCACGTTTATTTATTACACGGTCGTCTGAAGATTCATTTTACCATATTTTCGTTGAAAAACAGTGCAATAAATAACCTCAAAAACTACAGTGTTCACAGCGTGCATTATGATCTATGTATTTAGTTGTTTCACTGTTGTAGGCGGGTGTGTTCAACTTCTGTTGAACCAGCAGGAAGAAGTGGAATCGTTATAAGTGCAATAAATCTGTAGGCATAACGCGTGCATAATTCGCACTGCATATTTCAGTTTCAAGCCAGTAACACTGTAACACAATATTACGGGATCTTTTCCCTTATCTGGTACATATCTCATATTTCTTTTTTTGACATACATATGTACACTTGCGAATTCGTGATACATTCCAAATGTCACGTACAAATAAATAGTTTGAGAAGATTGAGTTGTTAAATACAAAAGTTGTTTCAAGAACTGGCGAGCTCCGGCTACGGTTTAAAAAAGTAGAAAAAAATCGCACAACGCCATGGGCCGTAAAAAAGTGACATACATTTTTTGAAGTACACTTGTTGTTACCGTTTTGCACTAAAAAAGCGATCATTCAAAAATTTACAATTGCACATTTTTGAGGCCTTAATTTATGCAGTGTGC
This sequence comes from Trissonchulus sp. WLG1_4, assembly GCA_030248245.1. Classification (NCBI taxonomy): domain Eukaryota; kingdom Metazoa; phylum Nematoda; class Enoplea; order Enoplida; family Ironidae; genus Trissonchulus; species Trissonchulus sp. WLG1_4. The sequence goes on along the minus strand of JASANF010019019.1, from coordinate 37,213 downwards.
GCACCCAAGTTTTGTAAAATGGCTAATTTTGCTGTGACAAACTGTGACTGTGCTGAACAGGGTTAACTCTAGAATGACATGGTCTATTTTTTAATTTTTTCACAAGTTAAGCCCCCTGCTTGAACAAACTTTATGGCTTCGTGACTGTTTTTCTGCAGTACTTTTTTGTGCGCTCCCCCCCCCCTTTTTTTGTAGCTGTTCGACATCTGATTGGATACTTGGATTTTACAGGGTGTTGATTTAGTCAGCCAAAACTGCCTGTTTGTCGCTGAACACTCAGTGTATTTTTTTTCTACGCTAAATTAAAAATTTAAATTGGTTTTCATGTATGAATGTGCATTAGCGTAATATGTATGTATGTGCACAATACTTGCCGACTGAACACCGAACGCTACAGGTTCACAGGGGGTTGTATTTATACTGTATACGTACTGTATTGACCTAAGAGTGTAAAAGTACCTGTGAGCTGACGGATACATTCAGTAGTATATACATTTTTTATAATCGACAAAACTAAGCTATGTATAATTTCGTATTGTTTGCGTAAAACAACTTGAAAAGATCATGTGTTCGTAGAAAGGGCCCCCTCTGAATGTTTAGAAGCTTTTACGGCAAAGGTTACAAACTCACATTGTGATTGAAATGTTTTAAAATGGGTTTGGTGAAAATAACTTTTATGGGCGCACATTCATAACTTTTCTTGCACTTTACACCATCCTACGTACAGAACACACTGCAGACATACCGCAATACAGGTACGCACCCATACATGTATGTGCAACGATTAACAATTTGGGCATACGGGGAGGCTAACAGTTTTAATTTTTAAAGGTATGTAGCTAATGTAAAATTTGTCGTAGAAAGGTTTCTCAGCATCTTAGTAACCTTTAACCTTTGACCCAGCTGTTATGTAGATAAGCACAGCTGAAGATCAGCATATTCATTATTCGGCACCCCCTCGTTTTTTATCAGCCAGCCTTTAAAGACTGTCTGAAAAGTTGTAAAAAAGTTTTACATTTTCATTCAATGATTGTCAACTTTGTCTGACTGAGAAACTTGTATTTATCTTTTCTGAATGACTGTTGGTTGTCGGGTTCTGTGAAAGTTCTGAAATGTTTATTATTGGTTTTTATAACTACATACATATTGTATAGATATTTTTATTCCCGAATCACACGTGAGAAGTTGATTCGGTTGAAAAGTTTAATGAATTTCGCGTTGTGTTGTGAAATTGTTGGAATGAATTTTTAAATCTTAACCTTGCATTTTTCATTTCTGATGATGGCGGATTGTTTACCGGGAAAAAGTTGGATTTTAACGGTAAGATTTGGCATATATGTTTCGGTTTAATAGAATATGGAATGGAAACATATTCGAATTGATAACCATATTTTGAACGCATTGATCTTTTTCATATATGTACATATATTATATGTCTTGCTTTGACCCATAATACATAGGGCCAATTCCTTTACCGGACTAAACGGACTGGACTTATTTTAGTCCGATGTTTTGTAATGGCAAATCGGGTTAAACAGACTAAATGAGTTAAAATAAGTCAGCGGCTTAATTTTAGTCTGACCCCATTCCAAAACTACCACTGGACTAAACGGATTTAACATGCACGCTTAACACAAGCGTGCATAGTTAAGTCCATTTAGTCCGATTAAAATGCAGCGGGCTAAGACTTAAGAGTTAAGTCCGTTTAATCCGGAGGTTTTGGAATGGCATTTTTCAGCATAGTTTTTAAACCGTTTAGTCCTAATATAATAAACCCTTTAATCCGGTAAAGGAATAGGCCCTGAGTTGTGCTGCGACTGAGGTTCGAACACTATAGTGTTATACACTAGCATATTATGAATGCAAGGTGTAAAACCGTTTGTAGTGTTGTGCGTTGGTTTGCCTGGTTAGGTTTATCTGTGTTTTAAGGCGGTCGTGGCGTCTTGCCGTTGATTAGGCGTAGGTTGGGCGGAACTTTTAGGCAAAAGTTAGGTTTGAGCTGGTTTTTAGGTCAAAGCTATATATTTTGTTTGTTTATTTCATTCTGGGCTGAAATCTTTACGACAACTCCTTTGAAATATTTTTGTTTTCAATAGCAGTTGTCAAAGTTTTTGACTCAATTGCGCGTGAGGGACGATTTAATTTTTGCAAACTGTGGTGCTAAATTTCCTCTAGGACCATTTTTCATCTCAGGCGAGTCAGGTGTCAGTCTTGGCTAAATGCTGGTTGGTGATTTTTGAATTTCGAAAATTTTTCTCAAAATGTTTAGTTTGCTTCAGTAATTGCGGTTTTGCGGTTTTGACTTTTTTCGCTACAGCTCTTTGGCGTTTGTCATTGTTTCGCAAGTCTATCAAGTCGGAGCCATTAATTATGTCGAGGTTTGGGCGGAAATTTTGGGAATATTTCCCCAAAAATGCGTGGTTATATTGCTGTCATTGCCATAAGATTGATATACATATATCTGTGCGAAATAGATCCGGTTTCTTTGAGTGGCTTGGTTTTGTACGGAAACAATGTCGCGGATTTGCCAGTAAAAGTGTGTGATTAAGCTTATGGAGACTTGATTAAAGTGCTCGTATTGCCTGAATTAAAATGGCTCATATCCAGTTGTGAGTTTGTGACCTCTCATTCTAAGTTGAGTTGAAATTTATCGTAAACACGAAGACAGGCACAAAATGTATGCGCGTGTTACAGTGTCGTTTTTTATAGATATGAGTTATTTCTCCAAAGCTACATTAGGTTGGGTTAGGTCTTCAAAGATATAAATATATTACGATTACAACAGCATAATTAGCCTGCTTGCGCCGTACGTCAAAACTTCCCGAAACGTTGAGAAAACTTAGGAAATGCGGAGTTTTCATTCATACAGCTAGGAATACCCCCCATTTTAAAGGGTCTAACGAGTAACGGAAAACTTTTTCCGATTCGCTCACACTCACTGCACAATAAATAAATATAACCAAAATGTTGGGGAGGCTGTGATGGTGGGGTTTGCGCTGCGACATGAAGCAAAACAGCTTTATTTATTAAAGCTTTTTTGGCGCATAAATTAACTCGTCAATGTGTGTGGCACAATAAACTGTTTATTATTGTTGCATAAAAAAGTTGTTGGTTGATTTAGAAGCCGCCTATTCACAGCAAAATAGCCACATTTTCAAGCCCTTAGTGTGGTTGCTGCTGCTATAATATTTCATTCAGTTTTTTTCAGCTTTTGCCTTTTTGTTTCTTTTGCAACGGAAGTTAGATTTATGAATCTTGAGCGTGTATGTTGAACATCTTTTGAAGTTGTATTCTTTATGTGTATTCAGTGTGGGTTGCTATGTTTTTGACTGGGTATATATATTATAAATGTGCATGTATGTATATGTGCAACATATTTTTAAAAAGCTTTCTAGAAAAAATCGTTTTATAAACACATTTGTGTAATATATTATGTATAAAATGTATGGTTATATGTTGTATGTATGTTGTTATGTTGTATCAAGAGTACATAATAGCGTCTCACTCTATATAGAAGAAGAGTGAGACACTCTCCAGCCTGCCTGTGTTCGCACGTTTTCAGACTACATGTTGACATTCTATGCAACATGTGACTGGCCAATCAGAAGCGAGCTTCTATTCTCTGATTGGCAGACGCCTGTGCACGTGCTCCAATCATAAAACGGGATAGGAATCAAGGTTAATAACTCATTATTTATTCATAGTCTGCTTGTAAAAACATTAGAAAAGGTTTGTAAATACCTTTGGGGATACTTTGGCAAACTTTCAGCGAAATTGATTGAGAAACTTTGAAGAAATTCAGAAAAGTTTATATCTCAAAAGTTTCTCAATCAATTTCGCTGAAAGTTTGCGAAAATATCCCCAGAGGCATTTGCAAACCTTTTTTAATGTTTTTGCAACCAGACTATGAACAAATAATGAGTTATTAAGCTTTTATTCCTATCTTAATGCTTATCAACGCAGCAGCGATTATATACTAAAGTGTGTTACGCAGGGAATCTACACGCTGATTGGCCAGTCACATGTTGCATAGAATGTCAACATGTAGCCTGAAAACGACCAGCGCATCTATCTGTGCTAGAACCCAGGCAGGCTGGAGAGTGTCTCACTCTTCTTCTATATAGAGTGAGAAGCTATTATGTACTCTTGGTTGTATGCATACATGTATGAGGGGGGGATGGGGGGGACCTCCCCCAAATCGATGACCCGGGGGGGAGGGTTTCCAAAATTTGGGCAAAATTTCGAAAAAATGGCAGTTTTTGGCGAAATTTTTAAAAAATTTTGCAAAATTTAGGTTATTTTTGGTCAATCTGGGGGGGAGGGTCCCCAAAATTTGGCCGGAGTGGCCCCCCAAAATTTTGACCCCGTTACGTTATATGGGTGTATGAACATATGTATGTATGCTGTGTGCGTGTGGGTCAGCGGTTAAGTCTTTATGTTTGTAAAACTGTAGGTTTTTGGATCAAATCCCTGGATCATGGTCAAGTCTGGCTCATGCTTGTACATTAAAAAGGAATTGTCCATAAGCCAGGGCCACTACGGAAAACATACATATGTATGTGCAGCGTCTTTTATTTTAATGTCATATCATACCACAAAATAATAAAAGAAACACGATAACGAGTGCAATAGGTTGCACCTGCACCCTTGTTTCGCATGGAATGGCAACCCATGAACTCGAATATTGGAATTCTTGAAGTGGGTGATCCGAAGATCTTTTTTGTACCTGTTATATGACAGTTGTGACGGTTGCACATTTTTATGTTTGCGTTATTTAGTCAGGCTTAGGAGTAGGGCCTAGGACTTGAGGCTTAGGCATCTTTCTCTTCTTTAGCTACACACTTTAGGATACTGTAACCAAATATGTACATAGTCACACACTCACACAGCGGTTTTGCACTTTACTTCTTTTTTTTCTAGTCAGAAAACAGGTTCGGTTAAAGCTCAATGCATAGTTGGCGCAGACAGTTGAGGTCGATACTTGATGAGCAAAAAGCGCTAGTAAGATTGGTGGGTCATCCGCACTGTATCTTATCTTCTAGAATAGTGTTTCAAGATTAATATGCAGCATTTTATATTCATTCATCATTTCCAAAAATATACTGTGAAAAGTGACTCATTTTCATAAATGTCTTGTACAAACAGGATATATATTATCAGATAGGTGACATATACACATATTTAGCTTCATGACTAGAAACTTTGTGCATGCATGCACGTCCTACACTTGTAGCTCTTCGCTCAAGAACCCAGTCTCAGCGTTTATTTTTCGACCTGATCTATAGTGCAGTAATCTTCTAATGGCAGCTAGTGCTTTTGACACACCCACGCAGTGAAAACTCGCATTGAAACGCAGAAATTACGATTATCCGCATTTCGCAAATTGGGTTAGGCTTAGGTTTTGGCTTTGGAGACCAATCCCTTTCTAAAACTCACTATATAGCTTGTGACGTAGCTAAAGTAGTAGCTAGCTAAGTTAGCTCGGTCTATAATATTAGCTGCATAGCTACATACTTAGCTAACTCACATTTCATTCATTCGCTCATTTCATTCATTCACGAACTCAGTTTGAATTTGAGTGCTTCTGGGTTGGCCAGCTTTGTGAATGAAATTTCAAACGAGCTTCCCTTTTGCCGCCCACGTGTGCTTTTAGTACTATTCATTTTATATAAATATATAAACATTTTATATTACTGGACTGATGCACTGTATTAGCCATGTAACGGGGTCAAAATTTTGGCGGGCTCTCCGGCCAAATTTTGTAGTATTTTCCTCATGATCGACCAAAAAACTAAAAAAATTTTGCGAAATGTTTTAAAAGAATGTTTTGAAAAATGCGCATTACTAACTACTAACTAAAATTCTTTTCACACTTGCTCAAATTTTCGGGACCCTCTCCACCGGACCCTCGATTTGCAAGGGTTGTTTTCATCTTTCCTCCCCTTAAATGTCATGTATAAAATGCATGTATGTATCTAGACTAAAAGTTTAGGATCACGGCAGATCGCTCGATCGATTACGATTTTTTTCCCACCCCCCAAATTCGTTACCCCTGCGTCCCCCTATTTTGATGTGCAGAGTTTCCAAGCATTAATTAGCCTAGAGTGATACGTATTTAGCTATGTAATATGTGTGAGGGCGGATCTATAAGTTGTTTATATATTATTTTCTGTGTGTATGTGTGCTTTTACCCGGTGCATATAACGTTTCGAAAAGTTTTTAATGTTGAATGGAATGTTCTGTGCGCCTGTTCAGGATTACCATGTAGAATGGGGAAGGGGTTTCGAGTTGAAAATTAGAGATACGAGAAGCCAGTTTCCCTTCGAACTCGACCAAATGGACTATGTTTTGTTTGGAAAAACTCGGAGCCAAATCCAGGAAAGTTTTAGCAGTTAATGCATATATATATATATATATATATATATATATATATATATATATATATATATATATATATATATATATATATATATATATATATAAAAAAACGTGTAATTATACCATATTTCACCTTCACGCCCCCCCCCCCTTTTATAGCCCCTTCACGTGTAAGGTTTAGCAATTAGTAGCAACATACAGTGTACACCACACTCAGTGCACGCTGCACACGCACACTCGTATCAGTTGTGATAAGTCATTGAGTAGTTAGCACATAAATGAGGGAACAGATGTGCTCTTCTCAGGAGCGGGCTGTTGCTCGTTTCCGCTTGCCGTTCAAACAGCGACACTATTTCCAAGCTACCCAACTTTCTTCATTGCTCTGTGTTGTGCTCAGGTTGAAATGAAGGGGGCTTGGTTTAGTTGCTTTCGGACGTAGATATACACAAATGCTATGAATGTGAAATAGAGAAGATGGAGTCATCATAACATTGGTCTTTGAACTTTTTGTAGCTATTTTTGATCGGTTGCGCTTTTTTTTCTCCGCTGTATTTTTTCCATACACCCCACCCGTGCAATTTTTCTGTGCTGTCACATGTATGCTATTGCTGTGCTAACTCCTGTGACGACGAATTTTTCATTGACCCAATATTGCTTTGCGCGCACGCACTAACTTACGCCCTCGCTTTTGGTTTTTTCTGCGTTCTCGCGTTTGAAGTCGATTCCCTGAATGAAAGCTGTTTGGTTGAATGAATGAATGAATGAATGAATGAATGAATGAAATTAGGCAGGATAAATTGTTTTCGTTTGCGTGGGTTTCTAAAAATTGCACCGGAAATTGCGCGTTTGATTAGTTTGCTTTTTCAGTTGTATTTTTATTGCGCATTTTGAATTTTTGTCACTCTTCAGTTGTTAGATTGATTTTCATTCTATTTTTGGCTCCTGGTTTTCACACTTTTTCTTGTTTGACAGCCCGAATCATTATATATGTCGGATGCGCCTCCCTTTTTTTGTCGACCCCTTTCCCCTCTGATTAGTGCTGTTTGTTTTTTTCGTAACCGAAACCTTTGTGATGTGCTTTTTCTCTAGCCTGTTTTTCTCTGTCCTGTTTTTCTTGGTATATATATATATATATATATATATATATATATATATATAATATATATATAATATATTTATATATATATGTATATAACTATTTTTTATTCATAGTGTGAAGACATAGTTCCCTTATATGGTCTGTGTCTCATCAAGTATCCCCCCCAGCCTTGAATGGTCATGCTTGGTCAGTCGTCAATCGTGTCAGAGTTCGGGTTTGACTAAAATGGGCGGGTCTGGGGGTTGTCGTTGTGGAGACCGCTGGTGGCTGAATGTCTAATGTCCACTGGGATTGCCTTTTCATAAATTATATAGATTAACTTGGTTAGATTTAACTTCAGTAACTCAGCAAGGATTATACGAAAGTTTAGCATACGAAAGTTTATAAAACTTAGCAGAACGACGGAACCGTATCATCAGCATTTGCTTGCAAAACTGTATTTATATTAAGTTCTATTATATACAGTTAATCTTTATTGATAAAAAGTCGTGAAGAGAGGGCGAAGGTGATTATACTGATTGCGGAAAAATATCTCTGTATTCGGTCATAACTGTGTCGTGTTACTAGAAGAGAGGTAGAATTATAGTACTATTCGTACAAAAGATTTACATCAAAATACATACCCACCCTCTAATCTCTGTATTTGTCCTTTCCGACTGTATATAACTTTTTCTGCGTCATATTGATACCTATGGGTCTCGCGCCTACGTTTGAAAATGCGATATTTTGAATTATGAGGCTAAAGGGGATTTTTTATGACGCAAATTCCATATTGTCAACAATAGTGCAAGCCTCAATGAATCAGTAAGGAATTTTATGACTCATTTCCGTTCACACATTTATCCCTTCGCATTTGATTCAGCAGTATAAAATTTCATTCATTTATTTATTCATTCATTTTACTCGCGTGTAGCGTGTGCAGGCTTACTAGTGCCCTAAATAAATTCTGACGTGTGGTGTATCTGCAAACATGTGCAGGTATATATAATATGTACTATGTTTGGTACAGGTTCGATTATGTATTTGCTGTTTTTGATAGGCATGTGCATAGGTACATTTTTTTTTAATTTTTATGTTTTGATAAATACGTACTTTTATTCATTATTGCTGACTACATTCATGATTTTCACGAATGAGTTTATGAATGTCAATTTCTGGTCTAACGTATTTGGTTCTGTGAATGGGGTTCGTAATCGAATTGGGAGTTGTCAGGTCCAGTCAAGTCGAATTTTAGTTTTTTTGATCTGCGTCCTGTTCTGTCGAGCATGACTCGCCGAGTCTGTCGTGCCGAAACTTTTTTCTAAAATATTTCAAGTCCGTTTAAATCCAGCAAAAAATAAAGTCCTTTAATCCAGTAAATACTAGGGTAAGGGTTCCCTCCTTCTGTGTCGTTTCCGCTTTTATGTAAATAACCTACTTTTATGGCTAGAGCAGTTTGCAATTTGCTGGCGTTTTATTAGTTTCCTCCGTTTGGAGTGCCTGAAAGTATTTGGCGTTGGCGCCTGTCAGTCTGCAAAGTTTGCTGAGAATGTTGCTAAAATATGCAACTTTTGCATTATTGCACCCTCGTTTGCTGAGTTTTTTTGGAAAAAATGGTTGTTTACTGGGAATGGCCTCTCATCAAGTGCTCGAGATTAAACATAATGCATAACTTTCGTTCGAACATTTGAAGGTTTTTTGACACAGATAAGTTCTGAAGTTAAGGTAGGGTCTAAAACGTTGTTAAGTAGGTGAGGTTGTGTACATACATATATATATATCTACCATCTTTGTCGTACTTTAAGTATTTATTGACTGAACGTTTTTTAACTTTGGTGCAGGGTTTGTATGATACATTAGTTATTGTGAACTCATTAAGAATACCTTTATTTTTTTAATTTTTATGCGATGAGGACACGTTACATTCTGCCTAGTACATATGAAGCAGAACTATGCTTCATACTTCATAGGGTAAAATGTCGACTTTTCATTATTGCATTGTCTAATGTTATTTTAAGCTGAATTATGAACGCTGTGTGTTATGATCGTTATCAGTTATTTGTCATGTGTATAATTAATTGAATAATTAGACATCATTTATTGACAATGAAATTCTCCTGCTGTCGAGACTGTTTTGGTCGAGTTAAAGTGAGTGTCCGAAACATACAATTGTAACAAATAACTCATTGGGACGGGGGATTATTCATTGAAGATGGCAGCTTGTTGGTCTGAAGGGTTTGCCTTGCCGGCTTAAATAAGCTATGTGAATTGCTATATGAATTTGTGATCACTGATCAACTGTCACTACAGAGTACACTTTCATCCATACTAAAGGTTTTGAATTTTACATGGAATTTAAATGTCAAATGTTGTCGTTCAACAATAAAGTGACTTAATCTTGTGGATCTGATCAAATTTGTTTAATTAACCACAGGGCACTTTACGTGAAGCTATAATTACTATTTATTTACTGTATTGTTTCAGCATTTCTTCGAGAACCTCAACCCGTTGGCGGACTTCAGTGATTCCACCTCCTTTGAAACTTATCTCTGGGATCGATCCTGTGAAATTGAACCCAAGGACTCTGACAAACCTCCCTATTTTGTAAGCTTTTGTAGGTACCAATTTGACAGCCTATGCGCAAATAAACTGGCAGTTTTTGTTTGCTGAAGCCAGAGTTCAAAACGCGTTTTTTGAACTGTGATTGTTCTGTTCACTTTACAAGCTGCAGACATGGAAAAACTAAATGTATATATATACCCTAAACATTGTGCTTCCAACTGTCTGTGGAATGTCTTTGTCTTGTGAAGAGCGTGTGTTGGAGATAGGCCAGGTGTTGAGGACTGATTTTTTGTTTAAGGCATAGGCTGAGTCTTAGACTCTGGCTCAGGCGTAGGTTTGAACTTAGCTCGGGGTTAGAAAAGCAACATAAGTACAAAACTATTAATGTTTCTTGTTCTGGCACGAGAGTTGTGTTTGTATTACTATTGGCTTATTCACAATCGAAAGACGCACGTTAATATCTGTGTGTAGTGTTATGATTGACTGAAATTTCATTTTTTCTATTAAAAATTTTAGTAAACTTGTTTAGACTTTTTGAAACTTACTTTTTTAGCTTGTGTTTGATTACGCTACAATTTTTTAATTTTTTTAGCCCCCAACGCGGGAATACTCCGTAAAGTCTCCGGGCATTAAGCCCCAGAAACCAGTGGCTGGCAGCAAGATTAAATATTTATCAGGGGTGGCTTCCGGCACGCTTCCGCCGCCCACACCCCATTTCACACCGCTCACCGAATATGGGTAATTAATTGTTAAGTATTATTCACGCTATTAAGCACTGAATTAAATGCTATTTAACTTTGCATAGTTGATTTTTTCCGGCGCTGCTCTAGACATTGTAATGGATAAAATTAGGAATTGCTGTTTTGACTTAATCTGAAGGTGCACTTATACATAGTTTTATTTGCAAAATTAGTGAATTAATCCACGAAACCTTTTTTTATACTTAAGAATAAAGGGATGCGCTCAGTAAGTGAATGAGTGAAGGTGGATGCAAAACGGTCAATCTGCGACAGATTTCTGCAAAATGCGTCCCCTTTGCGCTGTCTCGTGTGATTGTGCCACAATCGTTCATTTAGCAGTGTTTTGCTTCTGTTTAGTCGTGACAGACATGGGGCGGCGCAAACGCACAACTTTGGAGAGCCATTGTCCAAGGAATGTGTCATGGGGATTGTTGATATTAAACCTGGTAATTCACTTGATTGCTAATTGGTTCAGTTGTATTGTAAATTTTGTGATAAGATATTAGCTTCTACTTAATTTTCTAAGTCTTCTGATAAATTTTCTGTCTATACGAAACAAATAGTAAACACAGCACGACAGCAGATTCGTCTCTTGTAGCGGCATGGTATATACAGACCTAACTCTACAGAGCGGGAAGAAAGATACCAGCACTAAAGTCTGATCAAAAAAATTCTGGGCCCGGAGGCGAGGAAACTAAATACATGAAGGTAGTCGCAGAAATTACGCCACCTGTTTCGTTTCAGGGTTCAGCAGCTTTGTGTCATTTTTAGCTAGTTTTATAGCGTATTTAGATAGTTTCAGCAAGGTTTTTTTACATTCATTTTTAGGGGAGCCGCCGCGCTACGTTTCGGATGTGGACTTCAGACGCTCAAACGCGGCGCCCGCCGACCCAGCCCCCCCTGTGCCGAGTCCTCTGGTCACACCACGGCTGCGGCCCCCTCCCGCCAGCGTGCAGAGTCGTGGCAGCTCACAGACCTTGGCGAGTGGTCTGAATAACTCTAGCACTAGTCCCAGCTCATTTCGACGCAATAACAATCACGGCAGCGGCAGCAGCAGCAGTCACCCTGCGAACACTAGCAATGGGGGCGTCCCACCCATACCCCCCCGAACCCACCGGTTCCCAGCTCCCCCTCCGCCTCGCGTGTTCTCCACTAACGGGTCTTCCACACAGCCCCCCTACAGTCCCCAGCAAATTCCCTTGCCGACCCCCCTTTCGTCGGCGTCTTGCGCCAATTGTGGCCTTTCATCCGAGACTTCGCCCCCTCCTACGGTTTCCGGGGGGCTACCTGTCGATACCCCCTTTTACTCAGCTCAGCCCCCTGCCTCTCAACGAAATGTATTTGACTTTGGCTCCGCGGCCGTGTCGTCAGCAAGGGGGTCCAGCTCAACTTCAGTTGACCCCTTGACCCCGCCGCCCCTTCCGCCCCGGACCGGTCGATCCAATATTTCAGGGAATCTGCTGATGTCTCCCATCAGCCCCCCCGTTTTGCCAAATACCGTGCCCCCCGTGTCAGCCTCCAATAGCCGTGAACTGACCCCGTTTGTGAATGCGGAAATCATTGAGGGGGGGCCTAATCAAGCCATCCCTTCGCCGACTCTTATTGCCAATGGCCCCCTTCTACCGCACAATGTCGATCCTCAAAGCCCCCCTCCTATACCACCGAGGCCGCCGCCTTTACCACCAAAACGGTAGAACTTTTTTTCAAATAATTTGCTTGTATTTGAATTTTTTTGTCTACTGTTTTTTCACTATTTTGGATGAATTGTAGACAAGTCAGTACCGGTTTTGTTTAATGTTTAGTGTTAGAGATTGGATATAGATTGGAACGCGGTTGATATTGAGATGTTGCAAAGTTTTAGTCGTCGTTCTTCTGGCAACAGACAAATTTTGTGCTGAACTGCCGTCTTCTAATACTTATATAGCTTACAGCTCATATTATTTTTTTAGTTTTTATAACTAAACCTAGTTTACTCCTTAGAGACTTGGTATTGACTGCTGACTGACTAACCGGTTGACTTCCCCTCATGCCAATTCTAAAGATAGATGTGACTTTTTGAAAACGCTGACATAAACTCATAGTTTTGCGAGAAGTAAAGTTTGAGTAAAATGAGTAAAGATATAGTAAAGTGTGTAATACGTGAGTACGCAACGGTGTTGTGCTTTTATTAATGAATGAAGTTTTAGGTGAAATTGCAAGTGCGATGTTTATTTTTTGTCATGAAACATTGTTTCAGCTAGTTTTTTTTTATTATTTCAGGGGTCAAACAGTCATCCAGCCGCCGCCTCTTCCTCCCAAAACCCGACAGAGCTTGCCTAGAAATTGAAGATTGACTAGTGCGACACAGACACTTCAATTTAGTTCAATCTCGTGTGCAGTAGCAGTCGGCCTATAAGGTCGCTATGGGTCTCATTATTTGATGGATTGAATTGGATTTAAACTCAACAAGGGCAATAAATTGCTAAAGTACTGCAAAACACAAGCTTCCAAGTTCAATTTTGGAATAGACAATTATTGTCCAAGTTCGTTTTTTACGCGCTGCCTCAATTAGACTCAATTCTGATTTGCCAGTTCAAATTTACGATCATCGTGCGTATCCTTGTTTTACTGAGCTGCGTCACGTTTTTTTACTTTGACCAAATACATTCAACTCAATCCGCCAAATTTGCCTAGGGAAAAGGCTGCATTTGCAGAGCTCCTCTTTAGTGTAATAACTTCTAGATGGATTTGTTGTATGGATTTGTTGTTGAGTAATTCAGCAACTTGCTGTAATAGTTCAATGTTAAACCGTGAGCTTAGAGTCAAAAGTTAGCAGCAGGCGAAATAAATTAATAACTTGATAATTAAAGTTATTAATTTATTGACAGTTAATTACTGTTTTTAGTTTACATTGGACTGTTTTGGTTTCCCAGTGCATATGGTTAATATTTATTGCCAATTGCTCACTCTTGCATTTTCACTGTGATCTTCTGTTGTTGTATTTATGTGCTCTTGGTACGATCAGATTGTGTGTACATTCGGTTTGGTATGATACTAATAATATGCCGTTTTTAATTGTATAAAACAAGAAAATGAAAAATACACAGGCCATCTTTTACTTTTTGAGCGATTAGACTTGTTTATTAAAAAGTATTCGTTTATGATCTTTTATTATTATAAACACATGAGACAAATTAACATGAGACAATTCCTAAAATGATTAAACTGATTGGATTAAAATTTGTTTTGTCAATTGGATTAAAATTTGTTTTGTCAATAACTGATGACATCGACTTCAAATTCATATATAATTAATATTGAGATTAGTTATTAGGTTTGAATAGGCAACTAAAATTTTAATCCAATCGGTTAAGTCATTTTAGGAATTGTCTCAGAGTATAGAGATTGATACATTGATAAATTCAATTTAGCTGAAATTATTCAAAATAGATAACTGTTAATAACTATCATAATATCGTAACTCAAGTGTATTTATTAGTGCTGCTAAATATTGCTCATTTGTTAGCTTCTGTGCTAGATTTTTTGTTGCAATATACATAATTAGTTAATTACATAATCTTGCACTAATTGGTAATTTATTACTACTTCCATTTATTTTTAGTTTACTTTTTTATTGCTTGTGTCATATTATCTGTGTGGGCTCGTTTTGCAATTTCGCTAGTTTCTTCAGCCATTAAAATTATATAATGTTTTTAACAAAGCTGCAGATTGTTTTTTAGTCTAAAGAGTGCTAAAATACTTTCAACTTACTTAATTCTAGGTTAAATTTTAAATTTTAGGTCATTTCAGGTCAAATTTTACTTCATTCAAATTTGAATTTTTAATTTACTGTGATTGGATTGTATAATTTTTGGTGCCAATTCTATCTGCCTTTGTAGCTCAAACTTTGTTTGTTGGCGTTATTACGTTTAAATTTTGACCCATTAAAGTGCACAGATATTTTACCTCTGAATTTTAACAATTGGATTTTTAAGTTTTTGAGAAATGGGTTTTTAATTTTTGGTTTTTCACTGTAAAAATTTTGCGCTGTGCAGAGAATCGATTATATTGATCAAAATCTGTAACTAGACTTTTCATTATTATTTTCATGCACATGGTGCCATATCAGTGTTGTTCGAAATAAATTTACAGTTTTTACTGGGGGTATCTCGGTTGAAATGGAGAAATCTGTTCAATTCAATCTTTATTCATGTTTCCCCTTTGGAATAAAGCCTGGCATAAACACTTACGATTAGTTTTGACATGAAACTGACCCATCGATTTTTTGTATTGAATGAAGTTACATACGCAGGTTCAGCGTACGCTGTTAGAGCACGGACGTAACTGTTAATTTATTTTTACAGCTGTATTGAGGTACGTTGTCTTTCCCGCATGGCGCAGCACATAAACATACAGAAGCTAAGTTTTTTAAACTAAGCCTAAGCCTGAACCTAAATTTAGTGAAAAGAAGAAGGATTGGATTAGCATCTTCGGATATATTTTTTATATGATGTGCTAGGCAGGAAAGAAACTAATGTATTATTATTTGTTCTGCATTTTAAACAATGGCGAAAACGATGCCAGTATATGGACATCATCTCATGGATCCCCAGATAGAATACGTTATGGTATATACCGTTTATTTGCTAGCTAAACTGATTTCGGGCTGTAAATATGAATCAACGCAGCATGATTTTTATGTACTCTGACGTGTATGTTTGCTCACCCGTTATGTTCTGATAGCATTTTTCAAAAAGTGAACAAGTTTTACCATTTTATAGTTTTTCTAGCATTTTTCATTTTTTTATCGGCTACATGGACACAACGGGTGAACAATGCTGGAATGATTTGTTTGTTACAATGTTTCTGTACATAGAGTACATTTCGTCGGATGTGTGTATGGAGAAAGTACATCTATTTTCACTCATTTGCATATTTTAAACTATTTTTGATTAATTTGCTTGTTTTTATTGTGTTTATTTATTTGTGTTTTTGTATAACATATGTATATCCTGGATCTAAAATAGGTGAAAATTTGCTATTGTCACAGAATTTAATCTGACTAGTTTTTAATATCCCAAATCGCATCACATCGGTGGACGCAGAATTTATTGAAACTTTAATATTCGTCAGTATTGTTGAGAATTGATATGGTATAGTGATGTGCTGTCTTTACATTGTTTTATCACTATGTTGCTTCTTCGTAATTGTTTCATAATGAGTGCAGGATATAATATAATTTTGATTGAAGAATACATTATGGTGGCTGATATGTTTTTTATTAAATTTTGGAGTTTAAGCGCGACTGTTTGTTCTTACTTTTTGTAGCATATCAGTGAACTGTATATATAGTGATTGGTAATATTGTGGATTGCAGTGTATCCATGCAGTTTTAACACAGCTATGGTGATAAAACTAAAAATACATAATTGGTGCTGACTACACTGTCTACATACATACATTGTATATATATATTCTGCACGCAAACATTAAAAACGATTTTAAGACAGTTACACATGCGCTTCGGTCAAAGGTGGATTTGGATGCAACCATTGATGTGCTGACCAGCGCACTGCAAGATTTCGGGTCGATATGGTGGTTCTTTTGGCCGACGGGCTGCTTGGGTGCCCTTTCAAAGCCTTCGTGTTGGCTGGTTCCACGCGTAAGGACCGAACCTGTTGTGTGTCGTAAAGGGCAGCTGTGATCTACATAGTTGAATGCTTTCACTTTGGCTTTGGCGGACGGTTTTGTTCTTCGAGCCTTCCGCCTTCGGCCTTGAATTTCAAGAGACCCGTTTACTCGACCCGGTTTACTGCGTGTTAAATAAACATTGACAGGTATGTACATATGTACGTACGAAGGGGGTGGTGGGAGGTAATGGATTAACCCATTGTCTTCTGAGGGGGGGGGGTGCCTGCGAGCCAGCCTGAGGGGAAGGGATGGATGGATACCCCCTATCACCCCTATCTGCATGTTGGTACAACATAACTGCTAGTACCGTAACTAACTACCAAGAAACTACATATATGAATCGCTAACGAAGGAAGCTGACTATAAAATATTGCATCGTACATAGACTAAATGCTGAATTTGTCTGTTTCTGACACAGCTGTTTCTGAAACTCTCAACAATATTTACTTGAAATTTGAATAAACATTTTCTCTGCAAATAAGAATATATATACTGAATTATGAACAGTTAATGTTTGTTTGTTGTCGCATCAAATATTTTTATTTGATCAATGTGGCATTCAAATATCTGGAAAATACCTAGCTTACGTCAGAAATTAGTTTCTGAATTGTGTGGTTGGAAGTCAAAGCGTTTAACCACTAGAATGTTATTTTCGGCAAAGGTTTTCGTACTAGTTTTAATTAGCTCGGATTTCCTATTAGCCTGTTCCCAGTATCATTACGATCTGTCTTCTCCATTAAAGCGATTACTTGAACGTAAAGATTCGGTATCTAGCGAATTTGGAGAACGGAAGAGGTATCCCTTATCGAGTTCGCTTTTGCCAGATTTCTCCTCTCATGCTGATCTCGTGCCCAGAAGAGGTATATTGCTAGGATTGAATTTTTTGCAAAAGTATATCCTGTGAAGTCATAGTTCGAGGATTGAACGATCGACCACTGATTTTTTGTTCAAGTTGAGCGTGAGCGCTGGCTAAAATCTACAATTCTGGAAATTTAACACCGAGATGCGTTTCAGGTGGTACTTGCGTTTTCGAGGTTTTTGTCGAAAACGTCCTCTAACTTGTTCTTGTTAAAAAACACTAGAAGACATAGGGATTTTGAAAAGATTTTTGATCAACAAAACCTAAGCTAATGTGACCTTCAAATGCGTGGCTATAAAGTCTCATCAGAAAGCGAGTCGTCTGCAGTGATTACTGACTAGCCACTTAGCAATTAGTATATATATTACAAAATTTTATGGAGTGTCAATCTAACGAATATACGGTATAAAATCTAACAAAAAATTAATTCAGCTTTAATTAGTTTAAGAAAATTTTCAGCCAAGCCAAGGCGGATCTCTTGCGTATCTTCCCGTAAAGTCAGGCCCGTGGCCAGGCCGCTTCGTCAGCTTTCGGCCACGTACATTCGTAAATGAAGCAAACCCGACCCGTTGATGCAGGCCTTTATCGGCAAGGCTGCATCTGAAAGCGTGTGTGACCGGCGACCGCTTATGGTAGTTACGTTTTCAAAGTTTGCGCAATAACTCAAAAGTTACTTTATCGAACATGATCAAATTTGGCACGGACATTGCGAATGTAGATAGCAATATTTCAGCTACTTTTGACATAGATTTAAACTTTAACGGCTAACGTATAGCTCAAAAACTGGATTTTTCGTGTATTTTTTGAGGACTTACAAAATTGTATGCAAATTTTTGTGGCTCTTATGCTACTCAGAAACACCATTCAAAAAAGGTCTAACCCATTTTATTTTCATAATATTTTTAGCTAAAATATGGCATATTTCTGTTAGTCGTTCTAGGCGATCTGTAACTTTGAAGTTTTTTACCTCATTCTGACTTCTCATGCCAATATCACAAAATACAAATAACCACTTGACACCATAATTTGCAAGTATATAGTCCTTTATGCATCAGGGTTGGCGCGATAGCGCCCAACCCTAGAATAGGAAAATTTAGCACTAATGCGGATTTTGAGAATTTGAACTTTTTGTAGCTCAAAATATAGGAGAGCTTTTTACCCGAAATTTTGTGTGTGTACGCCCCTTGGCAATACCTAAGTGCTGGCAAAATTTCAGCCGGATCGGGCAAGTATTTTCTGAGATACCCCCGGGGACCCCCCAAAATTCACGGACTTTCGCTCTTTTTTTTTCCCAGAACTTTTCTCGCCGGTAGTTCATCCGAGCGACACCTTTTTTGGTTTTTCACATTTCGTATAGCCTGCAATAGACACGGAAAAAATGATTTTGCTCGGGTGTTTCCGTGAGAGGCTGTGCTGGGAGGGGGGGAAACCCCTTTTTTGGGGTCCAAAAAATGACGAAGTACGAAAAAGTTTAGCACACTTTTTAAGAATTTGCGCGAAACGGCCAGTCATGATCTTTTGCATGTGAGGTGGTACAGTAGTGGAATAGAAACTAACATGGGCTTTTTTTGAATTTCGGCCTATAAGCCCCAGGGCATGCCCATACCCCCCGCCACGTGTATTACGGGGGTAGGTTCGCTACGGGCAGTGGAGCTATCATGGTTATAGCTGGAGGTCTATCGTTTTGTATACGAATATAAACCCATATGCTGTGCATTCACTGGTATTATCACTTTCTTGCTCAGATGTTGAATAGTCCCCTATACGGTACCCCCCTGTTGGCTGTATGTCATGTATGCGCGTACGTAACTTCACAGTAGAATAATTAAGTTTGCTGTTTGTTTTTCATGATAGTTCAAGTTTTTTTGTGCAATGTGGATTGTGAACTTGCGAACATCATATTAATATCCATTGCCCCACCGATTGCCCCCCCCCCTCAGGGTGTTCCCAAAGGGGACTCGGGACCCTTTTTCACTTTTGGGGTCAAAAATTTTTTTCGAGTTTATTCTCAAAAATTTGTCTCTTGGGGTAGTTTGGTGTCCTGAACACGAATCTGGGATTTATTTTTGCCTATACCCACTGTGGACACCCATGGCCCCCAGGGTGCCACCCAGGGTGTCAAAATGGGTCAATTTTTTCGAATTTGAAATTTTG
Source organism: Trissonchulus sp. WLG1_4 (assembly GCA_030248245.1). Lineage (NCBI taxonomy): Eukaryota > Metazoa > Nematoda > Enoplea > Enoplida > Ironidae > Trissonchulus > Trissonchulus sp. WLG1_4. The sequence goes on along the minus strand of JASANF010019019.1, from coordinate 17,772 downwards.
ATGTCTATTGAGGTAATTTGACCCCCTGAACACGAATCCGAGGTTCATTTTTATCTGTGACTCTCGTGAACTCTCCTACGACCCCCTCCAAGGGTACCCCCCACGACGGATCCAAGGGGTCAAGTTTTGATAATTCGGATTTTGATGTTCATAGGTGTAATTTGATTCCCTGAACACGAATCTGAGGTCTATTTTTGTCGATGGCGCTCGTTGACTCCCCTGCGACCTCACCACCTCCATCAAAGTACCCCCCCTCCCGACAGGTGTCCAAGGGGTAAAACTTTCAAAACTTGAATTTTGATGTCCCTGATTACGAATCCATGGTTTTTTTGTCTAGAACATCCCTAGATTCCAACACCTCCCGAACGGGAATCCAAGGGGTCAGATTTTACATAGGTATATATACATGTATATTGTATATATGTACATGTACACATGTACAATTACGTACATACTACATTGGTCCACTTCAGGCAGTGAAGCCGTCATAGCCATATGTAGTGATAGCTATGCTATGTGCTTCGTTACCACTACAGCGGAAAAAGAGAGTGGACTAGTAAGGAAAAATGCCCTTGTCGGGCGGCTCCTTGGGACGAATAGGTTACTGTCTGTCTAAAAGTATATATGCTTGATAAAAAGGTTCTGTGAGATAACTGATCGTTTGATCGAAATATATGTATATGTACGTAGTAAGCATCGTACTTCATTCGACTTACTTCATTCGATCATATTTAAATTATGCATATTGTGTTAGATGTGTGTAAGCTACAGTAGGAACAAATCCATAATCTGAGAGTCCATAACCTAAAAACAAGAGCTTATGTACAATAAACTGCGGCCTAAATTGACCCATTTATGGCGTGCAAAATACATTGGTGCGAGGTATATAGGGTTTTCAGCGTCCTTGTCAGCCGAGCATTTGTTTGCGAACCTTAGCAATCCCTGACCGATTGTTTGCACACCCCCGATTTGTTTCAGCCGTTCAGCCAACAGTCGACATTTCAGCTAAAATTATTATGAGTGCCCGCTCTAACGTTTTTGCCATTTGCCAATGTTGAGTTGTAAAGTGTAAAGCCAGTGTAAGAAATGCCTCTATGTTACATGAGCACATGATATAATTTAGCTGAAGGTCGCGCGAATAGGGTGCGGAAAACAGTGTCTGCCCTACGAAGATCGTATTCCTATTCTCAACAGGTATACCTAGTCCACCTACTTTGACGAGCTCACACGAATTGCATATTCTCGTTAATAAAGTCTTGTACCAATGCTTTTACAAGCTCAGCCTAAGTATTTTTCCGCTTTAGACAGACAGTAACCTATTCGTCCCAAGGAGCCGCCCGACAAGGGCATTTTTCCTTACTAGTCTAATATACCTGCAAAATTTGGTTAATATATGTCACAGCAGCCAAGAACATTGGCAGTGTTAATAAACCCTTTCAAAAATGGCAAATTTTCTTCAGTCTCCTGAAACATCATTTTTTAAACGTTTGTGCGCCATTTTTTCAACGCGTACGGGCAAACTGTGCTTAATGTAATATTAGCTGACCCCAATGAGGCCCTATTTAAGTAAATTAAAAAATTGTAAAAAATCCGTCATTTCTGAGCACATTGAGTGATTTCAGTTGAAGTAACAAATATCCTGTTCAGTTCATAAGAATGCAAAGAAAGCATATTTGACAGTAGCCACATAAATTTGCCCTATACATTTTTCGAATTAAGTGAAAAGGTTGATTATTTTTTAGTTACAGCCTACCAAAGTCATGAAAACTGCCGTTTCTTGACTTTTTAGCAAAATTTGAGGCCAACTTTTGCTCACTGTACAAATCTGCTAAATTATTACGTTTAGTTAAGCATACCAGCACTTTCATAACACATCAATGTGCCTTTGGTATAAATTGTTTGACTGTATGCGGAATTTTTTTACCACAATGAAGAAATAACGAAATACGGGGAAAATTGCATAAAATTGGGCTGATAAGCTTCACCAAAGTAGTTGGCGTGCACACTATGAGTAATATCGAAGCTTAAAAAATTGTAATTTTGTAAAAATTAAGTTGATTAATAATATGCAAAAGACCTAAATAGAACATTGAAAAAAGCTGCGAAAACGTAACTACATACCACCTTAACCGCTTTTAATACATTAGCATAAATAAATGGACTGCTGTAGTTCAAACTGAATGTTTGAGACACTGAACAGGTCAAAGGGGTAACATACTTGTTGGAGGTACTGTTGGAGGTACTCTGGTACTAGGCTATTAAGTCTTGTAAGCTATTCACATCTTACAGATCTATGAAGTTAAACATATGTATTTATAACGAGTCACTACTTTAATTTTTTCAGAAGCACCAGAATTGCCCCCTTCTCCAGCGGACCCATTTTTAGATCTGGACAACCCTGATTCGATTCACTGGCCTGCAGATTTGAGTGGAATCCTCGACAGTGGGGGGTTTGTCAGTTTACGGGAGTGTAACTCAAGCGATTGTGGTCACAGTTACAATCCTGTCTGTGATAATGCCGGAACGATCTATTTCAATTCCTGCTGGTTTGCTTATCACCAGTGTCGCCAAAGAAAACAAGGTTAATCTGAGCTGAATGTGGTTAGAGCCTGGTTCTTAGGTTCGATTCATACTTATGTACAGCCGTATGTCCGTTCAGCCTGCAGAATAACGTCACTAGCAGCCTAGAGCAGTGGATCAGCCATCGCCTGTGACTTCATCATTTCGTCATTTTGTCGGCTGAACGGTCATACGGCTGTACGTATGAATCGACCCTTAGTCTTACTTGCTCGTGTCCGTGTCTGAAGAACAAGGGTAAAAAATGCTGTGTGATCATGCTAAAAAATATCGTTACTACCGCATAGACGTTACAGTGAATTACGCTTACAATTGTAGATGGCGTCACTTTTTATTTTGTGCATTTATTTTGTATTATTGCAACTGAACGGAGATACATACGACATACGAGTACGCATCTGTACTCATCAGAGCGTAAAGCTTAGGTTTTTAGGGTCATGTATTACGCAAATTGTTTTGTTTTTTCTCTAGTTTAACGCTGATATTTTTTTGTAATGTTTACATATGTCATAGTCTGCGTTTTTGTTTGTAGGGGTGACTATTTTTGCATCGGTCTGTGATCATGAGAAAACGTCGTCGGGAATTAGATTCAAGCCTCCCACTCGTACTGCCAACGTTGAGTTGGCACAGTGCTCTGGTAAAAATTGCAGACTCTTGCGGTGGACTGCGCAATCTTGGTTTAGCATAGGATCAGTTTAAACCGATTTAGCTCAGGCTTAAGTTCGTTAAACTGGTTCAAGTCCTCTGCAGTAATGAACACTAGTGCAGTTGGACCGTAAAATTTACTGAAAACTGAAGTTTAGGTATGTAGGATTTAACATTGCTCTGGAAGACAAGATTATTAGTGACTTTAAGTTTGGTATATTATGTACTTATGTAACATATTTAGTTAATTTTATTCAGTTAATATTATGCTTGAGAAGACCTATGAAATTGTCATCATACCTACAGTAAACGAAACTAATTTACATTCTACAGTCAGGCTACCAACCATTCCCCAAAACAAGAGTACCTATGCATAATTCCACTAGTTTTCGTTCCAGATAGCAACGAAGTTCGCGGTATTTTGCGTCATCACTTGCAGCGACTTGAAAAAGCTGTAAGCGAACGTGACTACCAGGCCGCGGGAGGGTTCTATAGCGATGATGCAGTGCTTCTAACCAGTGGTCAAGCATCATTACCTCTACAGGGAAAAACTAGTGAGCAGAATCATCAAAATTAGTTTTTCAAATTTCAAATAGTTTTTGATTGAATAACATTGCTCAATGTATAAAAAAACGTTCATGAATAATGCATTAAGAAATCGAACCATTTTATATTTTGAAAGCTTTTCATACTTGAACGTATAATTTATAATGTCCAGCAAGCTTAAAAGTTCAGTGTAATTTGTTAGATTTGTAGTTTTAAGCCTTTTGTTTCAGTTCAACAATTTAGTTTTCCTTTTTCAGGCATCACGCGTTACTACCGAGCATTAGTGGAAGCAGGGTTGGACTCTGCCTTGTTCCACGTGAAAGATCTGCTTTGCTCGGGCAACATAGCCACGGTGCAGGGATCGTACAGACTGTTGGTCCGAGACCACACATTGTTTAATGGACAGTACGTTGACTGATTCAGGGGTCGTATCCTCAAAACTATCCATTGATAATGTTAGGTTATCGTTACTACTCGTCAAAGGATAAACTGGTATTCTCATTTCTCAGTCAATGACTAAAGCCCATAGGGATAGATAAGTGTATCAGTAAGATTAGGGTAAAAAAATGCGTTAACTCGTTTTGCAGCTAATGATAATGTATCCGGTAAATTTTTGTTAAACGTAAGCGCTGGCCCTGTTTTCAACTGTAATTTCACCTTTACCCAAAGTATTCACTTTACATATTTAGCCTGATTTTACCCATGGGTAATGTTGAGAATAGGTATGACACGTTTTTTTGGATTATCGCAGGCGGAGAAAACTGCTATGGCTGAAATATTGTAGCTTTTACTCCCTTTAATTCTGGAAAAAGCGGAGACGGTGCTCACTCAAGTAGATCATAGAGAAATGCATAAGCGAGTAGACAAAATACACTGCTCAGTTTTGACTTTATTTAGTGTTGTCAGATTTTAACAGTTATTTCATGAAGGCAAGTTATATGTCAAAAGCCGGAGAATGCACTTTGTTCATACGTTAGTCGTTTACTGCTGTTCTATTCAATTTTCAGTTTTCAGTTGTCTAAACTTTTAATACTAATTAGTAAAGTCCGACAAAAAATAGTTGCGCCGCTTCCTTATTTTGGTGGCATGACTTCTGCGACTACGTGCTGTACTTGTGATAGTCAAAATCTATTCTTTTCGTAACGAAATCACATGTTTTGTTTTCTCAAGTGGTGCAACTATTTTTTCCTGCTGCGCCACAGCGCAGCAGGCTTCTTTAGAATGAGGTGTCGGAAAAATAACGTGTAACTAAGTGAGTTATGTGTGTGCGTCTTTGCGTGTTGTCATCTGTGTGATTGTGCGGATATCTGTGAACCTGAGTGTGTACGCGACGTGTGTCTGTTAAGTGTTTTGATCATCGTGTAGCTGTGGTGATGTGCAGGTATGTATTTACGTACATAAAGAATAGTGTAACAGAATTTAATTGACTGAAGCTCATTTGCATATCGAATAGACGTCTGGATGAAATTCAGTTATAATATTGGTGCAATTGAAAACATGCTGAATTGCCAACACTTGATTGTACAGATTGCACATGTATAAATAGACATTAATTTCTAAAATAAACAAAATAATCACCTCCAGTTTTTGTTTTCACATTCTTCTGATTGTCACAAATTGTTCACTTACTCAATTTTTCCCAATGGCATGGGCTGAAACAGCTATGATTGGGTTAATTTGCTCTATGAGTTTTTTGTAAACATCAATAAAACTTTTTTTATAAACTCACTAATTTTGGTGCATAGTTGGTTGGTTTGGTGACTTGCAGTTTCACACATGACAACTGGCAATAAGTAAAACTTCTCATTATCATGCTTAAAGTATGTATTTGCTGCGCAGCAGATTTTCTTTCACGGAGTGATATTATGTTTCATACTTCGTGCCCATTTTGCATTGGGCTTTGCTTGTTGTCATACATACTTTAGTATATATTGTATTTCTTTACACAGCCCACAAAATGGTGTTGGAATGTTTTCCCTGCGTAGAAAAACTAGTGAATAGATTTTGTAATATGTAAATTTATTAAAGTTTGTTTTGTAGTGTTTTGCTGATTTGGATTTTGGATTCGGATGGAAAATGGAAAATACGTTATGACTATCGCATACAGAAGGAAAAATAAAAGGCACCAGTAAGAATTTAATCGTGTTGGAATATGCTTTTTGTTTATTTTAATGCATTGGTAAACTGTAGTACGCAAGTTTTTATCTAGTACATGTGCAGCTCCGCTTACACAGTGCATAGTTTACAGATATGTGCCAATCATAAACATTCATTTTATAAGTTATAAAATCTTGAAAAAATCCTTAAATTCAAAAGTGTATAATGTTCTTAAACATGTTTAATGTTCCTTAATTTGTTCTTGAGGTATTTATCATGTTTTTTCTGTTGGCGCAGCACGTTAAAAGCAGTATAACGCTGTGAATCTTTCCTCTAGCTATTAGTTAAGAAGTTACAGTACCGACCATATTGCATGCTATAGATTGCGGGAGTCAAAGCAGAGTCGGAGTCACTTGACTCGGAGTCAACAAAGTTTGTAACATATGGACTCCGCTTTCACTCCGGAGTCGCCAGCTGCATTACTGCAAAGACGTTAATGTTACATAAGGGTTCTACTAAAGGGGGATACTAAAATTTATGTTGGGTGGTTTCAAGATACCACCACTAGCAGGCTTAATGGATTCACGTTGAAACTCAGCGCAGGAAAACCACTACAGATATGTACAACGATGCTTCTTTTGCACATTTATAGCATCTGCTGGTCTAGCTTACATACATACCAAAACTTGGCTTTTAACAGCTTTGAAATGAGCTGCAACAACTGATGAAACTTTTTGCTTACGGACAAATGGACACACTTACAGACAAGTACATATGAACTAGACTGAAAAATTTTCATTTATATGTGGAAAAGTAAACTTGATGCTTAATTAAAGATTGAGGATTAGGAACTCAATTAAGGAAGTGTTCAAAAATGTGGTTTAAAGCTTTTTTAGCAACTCTCGATAATTGCTGCCGTTACGTGCCACGTGTTGTTACATACATGTCTTTATTCCATGCGAGTGACGCTACATAAAGCAGGGATTCAGAAACTTTCGTTTAATCAACCTTTGCAAATTCCTCCGATGGTATTAAACTGTTGTTAATAAGTTGATAATGTACAGCCAATGTTTTGCGTTTTATATATATTTGTGTAGCAATTCTTGTTGAATAAAAATAATGTGTTTTCACAGTTTTACTTTTATGACTGGTAATTTTGAATTTATTTCCATTATTTATAATATTTCATTTTTAACGACTCAAGGAAGATTACGTGTGTGCAATCCATGTGTCAGTCTCTTAAATTTCAATATTAATAAAAAATCAGTATATACCAGCTACGATTCGAATGAGGGTCATAGGCGTGACAGTTAAAGTTCAAACCAACTATATGTACTATAAATTTATTTATTCTTCGTGGGAATGCAGCTAGACTTTTATAACTGTAGTGGTTTTTGATGAAAAACATAGTTGTCCTATATTTTTATTTCAACTAACTATATTTCACTTTGAAGTAATAGCATCAATGGCATTAGTATGTAGTAAAGAGTAAATAATAGAGTCTCGCTGTATAGAAGAGAATTAGATGCGTTGCGTTGTAACCTTGAATGAAGTTGTAAGAATACTGATTTACAACTGTAAAACTGTATTTTTAAACAGTAATTTTCTATTTTAACTGGACAACATACTTAGTCAGCCATTCGGTAAAAAACGACTTGGGTTTTGATCAAGCGTGTATTTGAGGGAAGCCAGAAAAAAGGGTGCATGTTAAGCGTGAGGTTTCCGGATTTTTTACCGAATCGTGAAATATGAAGTTTAATGAAAGTTGAGTTCTATAGTTTACATTTTCTTTAATAAAATTTTAGGACTTTTTTATTAAATAATTGCTACTCATCTGCTAAACTTATATTGGCTGTTTTGTTAGTTTTCAGTTTTTTACATGTGAAGTTCAGTCCTCAAATTGGTTAAAATTTTGTCTGCCTTTTGGCGACCCTAACTCTTTGACTTTTTGTGTCTAGTTTTTTTACTTTATTTTTTGTTCAAAAGATTTTGCTTTCAGTTGGCCGGCTGATGTTTTAGGTTCTGTTTATATCTTAAAATAAAATTACCACGTTTGTTCATTCAAGGTCCAGTATATAGGGACACAAATAGGCCAAAAATTTTTTAATTTTTTTCTGACGAGACCATACTGCAAAGTTTCAGTTTTGCTGTTTTCTGTTTTGTTATTTTTGCAAAAAATTGAGTAATTATGAGTTAAAGCTTTATGATTGCCACCCATAACACCTGTGACCTCCATGACGTATGTCATTTTTTCTCACCCAGTATTACCATGACTTAAGGCCTATTCACACGAGGGCGCATGAGTGGGCGCATGAGAGGGCGCATGAGCGGGCGGATGAGAGGGCGCATGAGCGGGCGCATTCTATTTTCACACTGCCTGCTGCAGTATTTCTCACAATGCACTAGGCAAGTGTGCGTGACGCGTGTGCGCCCGCTCGTGCGCCCGCTCATGCGCCCTCGTGTGAATAGGCCTTTATATGTATATGAGTTTATGTGATGTCATGGTCTCAATGGTGAGTGGCGAACCTAATTTTGCAACACAACTAAACTTTTGTAATGCTTTATTGCCAACACAAAACAAAATGGAGTACACCAGCAGTTTTGTGAGCAGGCTACATTTTGAGCAAATAACGTTCAGTAAGTATTGAGAACGCACAGTGTCAGTTATGACAAAGGTTGCTGAAATCTGAGGCGAAACTAAAGTCCGACAAAAAAGGTTGCGCCACTTTTGGCTAATTGCTCAAAAATGGTAAGAGTTAGCCCCAAAACAAAGTATATTCTTGATCCTCAAGAAGAGTAGAATTTTGTAGTGACCATCACTGGTCACTACTGCTCACTCTGACGAAAAAGTCACTGCACGCCCACCAAATTAAAAAGTAACATTCATGATATATTGTAGGTTCATGTCCATTAGGCGAGCTTTCGAATGAACTATTGACGTCCACTCAAAGTCCACTCATTGTCAACACTTATTAACAGTCAAAGAAAAAGTGCTTTTTTGTTACTAAAACTATTCTTGAATATTTTCTTGGTCCAATTTTAGCATAACACAGGCTTGCTGTGCTGCAGGTGTCAAATTTTGCTAAGACCCCGATTTTCGAAAATCTACAAATCAGGCAATATTTCGTAATGAATTACATATGTTGTAGTTTTCTGACATTTCAAAAATGTAACCCGTTGTGGCTTTGCATAAAGCTTTTATATGTGCGCAAAACAATAAAAAGCTGCGTACATACATATGAATGTCTGACCAAAAAATGCTGGGACCTGAGGCAAAAAGAAGCAAGCCATTTCCTTACGAATATCGCATTTGCAATTACGAATTGCAAGTATCAAGACTACAGCGAGTAGTCACGAAAAGCACGCCATCTGTTTTGTCTCGGGATCAGCTTTTTCTGGTCAGCTTACAGGAGTTTTATGTACATAATTAATTGCAAAAACGATTAAAATCATTTATCAGTTATGTGTGTAAAAATAAAAGTTGTCAATTTATTTAACTGCTAATTGCGAGTCTTAGCTGATTTTAATTTATGTACCTACTTGATAGAACTTTTGACCGTTTTCAATTCAAGATTTTATTTCAAAATGCAGCTTTTTTTAATATTTTTAAAAACTTGTTTTAGTGTCCAGTTTTAGCATTCAATTGGTACTGTATTGTGAATCTGCAGTAAACTTGGTTTGTCAATTTGTGCGCATGGAAAAATATTTTCTTGACCCCCTGTGTCAACAAACAATGGTGTCAACTGTGAAAAAATGTTAGTGATTTTTTAGACTGAAATTAGCTCTGTAAATTGATGTCAAAATCCTCGGTTGCTTTTAAAAAGTGTAACAAAATAAAATTATTGTCCTATTGTTACTGACAAACTTTTTGTGAAAAGTCAAAACTTTGTCGAAATTATGTTATGTCATTTTTAGCGTTACTTTTCTGTGTGTGTTCTGGATTTAACAGCAGTTAGTTTGTGTGGTATGTATTTTTGTTGTAAGTAGTTTTAACGAAAAATTGAATTAAATTGTAATTAAATTAAGCTAAATTCAGACCACGTGTTTCAACATCAGGAAATTAGGGCAACAAGAATTTATTTAGCTTGTAATTTTTGTCGCCACACTAAATACTTTAGTCTTTCAAGTTTAATATTCAGTTATATTTATTAGTAAAGAGTAGAGGCACACTGGAAGTGCATGTAAGATCTTTTAGGGCTAAATCCTAAACTGGATTAAACGGATTAGATTAAAATTTGTTTCGCCAATAATGGCTCCGCCACTGTTAAGCCAATAATAGCGCCAATAATCGCCACTCATGACAATGACTATGTACTATTTCATACAAAACTTGCCAATCCGTTATCCATTTCTGGTATCCGTTATCCGCCATTTCGTTATGCTTACTTTTGTTCATATACTGTTTATGTGCTGCCTGTTGACAGTAAATGTGTCGCATCCAAGAAAGTGAAGCACATATTTATGCTCGATTCATACTGACTGTCGTTTATACGTTAAAAGCCCGATTAACATCTGTCCTTGTCCTTGTCTCTTTTACTTTGTCTTTAAACAATTCTGAGGAAACAGTCTCATCAATGTCACATTTTTGGCATTAACGACATTTGAACCAAATTAGTGTATTTGCCAAAAAATTAGCCAAATAATACCAAATACCGCCAATTTACAGCAGCAGACCAAAGTTTGTCTTTGTCCCTGATTTTGTGTTCTTCGGATTTTATGAGAATATGAGAACATCGCGCTAATAATATCGCACTATGTCGAAGGCCACGGAATTAAATACACCAGCATTCAGAGAAATAACCCCAGAGCATGACTCCAGAGCACCCAAAGTCAGCCTAGGGTAATTACGAAACAGGAGACTATATTTTTATAATTCCGATTGCACGTTGGACCGCGATAATAAGCATCTGTCGTTATTTTGTAGTTCTGCCGGCTGAACGGACATACATAGGCTGCAAGTATACCCTAATTCACCAGCTTCAATTCGAGTCAAGTAAATAAATTGTGATTTTGCCATTTTTTATATTTGCCTAAATAAAAGTGATGTAGCTAAAAGTTAGTAGCTATGATATTTTTAGCGTTACCAAGAGCGTAAGCTATGTAGTTTATTTCAGCACTATAGACATATGTACTGAAGCTTCCGTAAGACTACTGACATATGTAAGCCTTTCAAAGTCCCTGCTTTATTGTTTAAACTTCACGCAAAAGTTTACTTTTAATCACAAAAATGCAAACTATGCCATTCATTATAGTTAGCTTCTGTTTTCACCCAGAATGTATATACGCCCTATCCATACTCTCTGTGCGTCAATAAACAGCGTTATCAGTAAACTACATATGTATATAATATTATAGTATATACGCGGCCACTGATAAGAAGTATAGCAGGTTGACAGGGCACACCACATTCGCGGTTCCGGTGTATTCGTATTTCGTATACGCTTGTTGCCTAGGTGATTATTATGATGGGTTGAATTTTGGTCACATGCCTTTTCATGGATCAGTTCAATTGCTTAGAATGTTCGTTATGTTAGCTATTATACTTTTAATTCATTATTTTGTTTGCTATCAGTTTTTTTATGTGAATTATGTGGAATGTTTTATGTTTTATGTTTTACAGTATCTTTTTGTGAATATATCATTTTATAGGAACTAACATATGCGTTATTTATTTAGAACTAAAAAGTTTGCAAGCTAAAACATATTGGTTTATTTGAAGGGAGGGCTTTAGATATAGTTTACTTTGAATTATACTATTCCTCCTTGACTGAGGCTCTTCCTTTTTGCTTCTTCTGTAAAGGTATTTTCGGAAATGAGGGCGTGCAGCTCTATAATTCGCCTTATGACGCAGAATGATAGCTATATATAACCACATGATATAGACTTCATCATGCATACATATGTAATACTTTATACTTCATACTTTAAAAATACATACATATGTACATACATATTACTCTTGGTAAAGCATATACATATATATATATATATATATATATATATATATATACTCCGTATATATTTTCATATATATATATTTAAAGTATGAAGATAAAGATATAGCATGAGAAGCTATATAGGGTTATATCGCGCATAAGGCAAATTATTGACTTTAAGTTGAGCTGACGCTATTCGAAAATATTTAGTTCTAATAAATATTACCAGAAGTATAAAGGAAGAAGGAGGAATGTAATTTTTTTGTTAGTTCTATAAATGATATAACAAATCAAAAAATAAAACATCACATAATCACATAAAAAAAACAAACCAAAAAAGTAAAAGTATAAAAATATAATTAAGTATATAGCTAACATAACGATTCTAAAATTACTGATAATAGCGTGTGAAAAAATTTATAATATTACGGGCATTATAATATGCATGTAATATTTGTGCTGCTATATTCTTGTGGGATATATCTATTTTTATATATGTAGGTTTTGTACTGTTTATTGAGCGCTATAGCGTTATATTTGGGTGAAAGAAGTTTGATGGTGTTGCATTCTTTGTTAAGCTGTGGCGGAATTTTTTGAGTTAAAAATAAACAAAATTGGGTGTGTGAGTTTTCTTTTGTGGGGTTTTTTTTGCGTGAAGTTTAAAACAGATAAAACAGGGACATATCTCTGTGGGCTTTGTGTGTTTGCTTTTTGTGGGTAGTTGGTTGTTTGAAAGGCTTCATATGTCAGTAGTCTTACGAAGCTTCAGTACATATGCTATAGTGCTGAAATAAACTACATAGCTTACGCTCTTGGTAACGCTAAAAATTATCATAGCTACTAACTTTTAGCTACATCACTTTTATTTAGGCAAATATAAAAAATGTGCATAAATACAATTTTTTTTTATTTTTTTTGTGTTGGGTTTGGTGTATGTCTTTTTTTGTTTGGGTTAGCCGGCAGAAATTACAAAATAACGACAGATGCTTATTATCGCGGTCCATCGTGCAATCGGAATTATAAAAATATAGTCTCCTGTTTCGTAATTACCCTAGGCTAACTTTGGTGCTCTGGAGTATGCTCTGGGGTTATTTCTCTGAATGCTGGTGTATTTAATTCCGTGGCCTTCGACATAGTGCGATATTATTAGCGCGATGTTCTCATATTCTCATAAAATCCGAAGAACACAAAATCAGGGACAAAGACAAACTTTGGTCTGCTGCTGTAAATTGGCGGTATTTGGTATTATTTGGCTAATTTTTTGGCAAATACACTAATTTGGTTCAAATGTCGTTAATGCCAAAAATGTGACATTGATGAGATGTTTCCTAGAATTGTTTAAAGACAAAGTAAAAGAGACAAGGACAAGGACAGATGTTAATCGGGCTTTTAACGTATAAACGACAGTCAGTATGAATCGAGCATAAATATGTGCTTCACTTTCTTGGATGCGACACATTTACTGTCAACAGGCAGCACATAAACAGTATATGAACAAAAGTAAGCATAACGAAATGGCGGATAACGGATACCAGAAATGGATAACGGATTGGCAAGTTTTGTATGAAAGAGTACATAGTCATTGTCATGAGTGGCGATTATTGGCGCTATTATTGGCTTAACAGTGGCGGAGCCATTATTGGCGAAACAAATTTTAATCTAATCCGTTTAATCCAGTTTAGGATTTAGCCCTAAAAGATCTTACATGCACTTCCAGTGTGCCTCTACTCTTTACTAATAAATATAACTGAATATTAAACTTGAAAGACTAAAGTATTTTAGTGTGGCGACAAAAATTACAAGCTAAATAAATTCTTGTTGCCCTAATTTCCTGATGTTGAAACACGTGGTCTGAATTTAGCTTAATTTAATTACAATTTAATTCAATTTTTCGTTAAAACTACTTACAACAAAAATACATACCACACAAACTAACTGCTGTTAAATCCAGAACACACACAGAAAAGTAACGCTAAAAATGACATAACATAATTTCGACAAAGTTTTGACTTTTCACAAAAAGTTTGTCAGTAACAATAGGACAATAATTTTATTTTGTTACACTTTTTAAAAGCAACCGAGGATTTTGACATCAATTTACAGAGCTAATTTCAGTCTAAAAAATCACTAACATTTTTTCACAGTTGACACCATTGTTTGTTGACACAGGGGGTCAAGAAAATATTTTTCCATGCGCACAAATTGACAAACCAAGTTTACTGCAGATTCACAATACAGTACCAATTGAATGCTAAAACTGGACACTAAAACAAGTTTTTAAAAATATTAAAAAAAGCTGCATTTTGAAATAAAATCTTGAATTGAAAACGGTCAAAAGTTCTATCAAGTAGGTACATAAATTAAAATCAGCTAAGACTCGCAATTAGCAGTTAAATAAATTGACAACTTTTATTTTTACACACATAACTGATAAATGATTTTAATCGTTTTTGCAATTAATTATGTACATAAAACTCCTGTAAGCTGACCAGAAAAAGCTGATCCCGAGACAAAACAGATGGCGTGCTTTTCGTGACTACTCGCTGTAGTCTTGATACTTGCAATTCGTAATTGCAAATGCGATATTCGTAAGGAAATGGCTTGCTTCTTTTTGCCTCAGGTCCCAGCATTTTTTGGTCAGACATTCATATGTATGTACGCAGCTTTTTATTGTTTTGCGCACATATAAAAGCTTTATGCAAAGCCACAACGGGTTACATTTTTGAAATGTCAGAAAACTACAACATATGTAATTCATTACGAAATATTGCCTGATTTGTAGATTTTCGAAAATCGGGGTCTTAGCAAAATTTGACACCTGCAGCACAGCAAGCCTGTGTTATGCTAAAATTGGACCAAGAAAATATTCAAGAATAGTTTTAGTAACAAAAAAGCACTTTTTCTTTGACTGTTAATAAGTGTTGACAATGAGTGGACTTTGAGTGGACGTCAATAGTTCATTCGAAAGCTCGCCTAATGGACATGAACCTACAATATATCATGAATGTTACTTTTTAATTTGGTGGGCGTGCAGTGACTTTTTCGTCAGAGTGAGCAGTAGTGACCAGTGATGGTCACTACAAAATTCTACTCTTCTTGAGGATCAAGAATATACTTTGTTTTGGGGCTAACTCTTACCATTTTTGAGCAATTAGCCAAAAGTGGCGCAACCTTTTTTGTCGGACTTTAGTTTCGCCTCAGATTTCAGCAACCTTTGTCATAACTGACACTGTGCGTTCTCAATACTTACTGAACGTTATTTGCTCAAAATGTAGCCTGCTCACAAAACTGCTGGTGTACTCCATTTTGTTTTGTGTTGGCAATAAAGCATTACAAAAGTTTAGTTGTGTTGCAAAATTAGGTTCGCCACTCACCATTGAGACCATGACATCACATAAACTCATATACATATAAAGGCCTATTCACACGAGGGCGCATGAGCGGGCGCACGAGCGGGCGCACACGCGTCACGCACACTTGCCTAGTGCATTGTGAGAAATACTGCAGCAGGCAGTGTGAAAATAGAATGCGCCCGCTCATGCGCCCTCTCATCCGCCCGCTCATGCGCCCTCTCATGCGCCCACTCATGCGCCCTCGTGTGAATAGGCCTTAAGTCCTGGTAAGACTGGGTGAGAAAAAAATGACATACGTCATGGAGGTCACAGGTGTTATGGGTGGCAATCATAAAGCTTTAACTCATAATTACTCAATTTTTTGCAAAAATAACAAAACAGAAAACAGCAAAACTGAAACTTTGCAGTATGGTCTCGTCAGAAAAAAATTAAAAAATTTTTGGCCTATTTGTGTCCCTATATACTGGACCTTGAATGAACAAACGTGGTAATTTTATTTTAAGATATAAACAGAACCTAAAACATCAGCCGGCCAACTGAAAGCAAAATCTTTTGAACAAAAAATAAAGTAAAAAAACTAGACACAAAAAGTCAAAGAGTTAGGGTCGCCAAAAGGCAGACAAAATTTTAACCAATTTGAGGACTGAACTTCACATGTAAAAAACTGAAAACTAACAAAACAGCCAATATAAGTTTAGCAGATGAGTAGCAATTATTTAATAAAAAAGTCCTAAAATTTTATTAAAGAAAATGTAAACTATAGAACTCAACTTTCATTAAACTTCATATTTCACGATTCGGTAAAAAATCCGGAAACCTCACGCTTAACATGCACCCTTTTTTCTGGCTTCCCTCAAATACACGCTTGATCAAAACCCAAGTCGTTTTTTACCGAATGGCTGACTAAGTATGTTGTCCAGTTAAAATAGAAAATTACTGTTTAAAAATACAGTTTTACAGTTGTAAATCAGTATTCTTACAACTTCATTCAAGGTTACAACGCAACGCATCTAATTCTCTTCTATACAGCGAGACTCTATTATTTACTCTTTACTACATACTAATGCCATTGATGCTATTACTTCAAAGTGAAATATAGTTAGTTGAAATAAAAATATAGGACAACTATGTTTTTCATCAAAAACCACTACAGTTATAAAAGTCTAGCTGCATTCCCACGAAGAATAAATAAATTTATAGTACATATAGTTGGTTTGAACTTTAACTGTCACGCCTATGACCCTCATTCGAATCGTAGCTGGTATATACTGATTTTTTATTAATATTGAAATTTAAGAGACTGACACATGGATTGCACACACGTAATCTTCCTTGAGTCGTTAAAAATGAAATATTATAAATAATGGAAATAAATTCAAAATTACCAGTCATAAAAGTAAAACTGTGAAAACACATTATTTTTATTCAACAAGAATTGCTACACAAATATATATAAAACGCAAAACATTGGCTGTACATTATCAACTTATTAACAACAGTTTAATACCATCGGAGGAATTTGCAAAGGTTGATTAAACGAAAGTTTCTGAATCCCTGCTTTATGTAGCGTCACTCGCATGGAATAAAGACATGTATGTAACAACACGTGGCACGTAACGGCAGCAATTATCGAGAGTTGCTAAAAAAGCTTTAAACCACATTTTTGAACACTTCCTTAATTGAGTTCCTAATCCTCAATCTTTAATTAAGCATCAAGTTTACTTTTCCACATATAAATGAAAATTTTTCAGTCTAGTTCATATGTACTTGTCTGTAAGTGTGTCCATTTGTCCGTAAGCAAAAAGTTTCATCAGTTGTTGCAGCTCATTTCAAAGCTGTTAAAAGCCAAGTTTTGGTATGTATGTAAGCTAGACCAGCAGATGCTATAACTGTGCAAAAGAAGCATCGTTGTACATCTCTGTAGTGGTTTTCCTGCGCTGAGTTTCAACGTGAATCCATTAAGCCTGCTAGTGGTGGTATCTTGAAACCACCCAACATAAATTTTAGTATCCCCCTTTAGTAGAACCCTTATGTAACATTAACGTCTTTGCAGTAATGCAGCTGGCGACTCCGGAGTGAAAGCGGAGTCCATATGTTACAAACTTTGTTGACTCCGAGTCAAGTGACTCCGACTCTGCTTTGACTCCCGCAATCTATAGCATGCAATATGGTCGGTACTGTAACTTCTTAACTAATAGCTAGAGGAAAGATTCACAGCGTTATACTGCTTTTAACGTGCTGCGCCAACAGAAAAAACATGATAAATACCTCAAGAACAAATTAAGGAACATTAAACATGTTTAAGAACATTATACACTTTTGAATTTAAGGATTTTTTCAAAATCTCATAACTTATAAAATGAATGTTTATGATTGGCACATACCTGTAAACTATGCACTGCTGTAAGCGGAGCTGCAGCATATACTAAAAAAAAACTTGCGTACTACAGTTTACCAATGCATTAAAATAAACAAAAAGCATATTCCAACACGATTAAGTTCTTACTGGTGCCTTTTATTTTTCCTTTTGTATGCGATAGTCATAACGTATTTTCCATTTTCCATCCGAATTGCAAAATCCAAATCAGCAAAACACTACAAGCCAAACTTTAATAAAT
>JASANF010019018.1:0-11357 GCA_030248245.1 Trissonchulus sp. WLG1_4 | reverse complement strand
TTTTGGGGACAGTTGCGACGGTCGCACATATGCAACTTTGCCTTATTTGCCCTTAGATTAGGCTTCAGGCTTAGGGCGTAAGCATATTCTTTTTCTTATCAGATCACCCACATTATATATCCCAAATGTCTATCTACTCCAATCTAATCCCCTTAATCCATTAAAGCTAGTGGTCTCACCACATCCTGTGGCAGCTCGTCCAGGTCCTTGTAGGGGCTGCGAAACAGTTTCTGATCAATGTCCAGGATCACACAGTCGCTCAGATCAATCTCCAGCTCAGCGCGTCGATAGGACTGCGTCGGCACGCCGATCAGGAAAGGCATGGGGGCACTGTGAATCACAATGGATTAGATACGGATTAAAGCGATTAGACTATTGCGTTGGGTTGAGATGAATAATTAAGATGCAGCACAAATGGATTAGATTATTGTTTTGGGTTGGATTAATGATCAAGATACAGTACAAAAGTATAGATTTGCAGACTTTGCTGCACTAGTCAGCGGAATGCGTCAAAGTTATGGTATTTGGAGATGACATGAAATTATGGAAAGTTAGACTTCATAAATCATGAGTTATTATTGCTAAACAGTGCCAAATATAATCCGATATTTTTATACTATAGGAGTCTTCAGAATTCAATAAGGACACTTAGCTAACAACACTTAAAATTTTAGTGTTTCAAGTCCGAATTTACGCGTTACCCTAACGGGTACGAAAACATATTTAGTGCTACAGTATCAGGTAGTGCAGTCCAACTTTATACTAAAATAATGTCTGTACAGACAATCAGGCAATAACTTACTCTAAATGACTAAACAGCTTCATAGGTAGCACTGGCACGAATATGTGTTGCCTAAAATAAAACAGAACTGTGGTGTTTGACGGCACCTTTAATTTCCAGGGAGGGGTATAATTTAGTCTAAATACAGGGGCGGCCCCAAGAGGGGGGGGCCCCCCCCCCCCCCCCCCCCCGAAATTTTTTCCGACTGAAATTGTCCCCCCTTTGGCTATATGCACCGAAAAAAATTTCTTTACGTTTCCAACAGACCAAAACTTGTACCTCCCCAGAATATATAACAGTGTTAACGTTTTATTACCAAAATAAAAGGATTATAACATGCATTCACAACAAATAGATTGTCTAATTCTGGATTTTTTTTAAAATGAGGGGCGTTTATGCATTAGAATTCTATCCGATTGGGCTGTAATTCTTGTACAGCAAGCCTAATTCATATCTTAACAATAACATCGGCAAATAAGTCTACTGGTTCAATTCAAAAGCTGCGGTTTAGATAGCAGTGCCCAAAAAAAGAATAGCCATGTTTTTAAAATCAAGAGAGGGGGAGGGGGGAAACCAAGAATGAGGCACCCTCGCCCCCAGACCCCGCCATTCAAGTAATAGTGTTCGTTTAGTCTCCAACAAAATCACATCAAAATAAACTTAATTCAAATAAACTAAATAAAAATAAACTATTAACTTAAAATAAACTAATCTAAATACACTAAATAAAATCAAAACAAACTTAATCCATAATAAACAAACTAAACTTGAGTCCATACTCACTGACCATGACATGGGATAAATCAGCAAGTTGGCAGCGAGCACGCACGAGGTCAACTGAGCCAGTTTTTCGGAGACGAACAGAATTCTTCGCTCACACAGCATACTAGAACAGATTCAAAAAGGGAAAGTTGATTATAGGCCAATATAATATATAGGCATTCATGTGACGGGCTCAAAATTTGGGAACCCTTTCCTCCTGATAGACCAAAAATACCCTGAATTTTGCGAAGTTTTGTAAAACTTTCACAAAAAAGTGGAATCTTTACTAAATTTTGCCAGGATTTTCGGGACCCTGCCCCCGACCAATTTGGTTTTTTTGGGGAGGGGGGGTCAAATTTCTAATTTTCTAATAAAATTATAACATAACAAACAGAACAATAAACGCAAAAAACGGTCATTAAACAAGCTAAATTTGCTGACCTAGCAAATATATGCATCATATTCAGCTCATCAACAGCGTTGTAGTATTCTGTCAAATTTCGCTGAAAAAGTAAAAAAGCTAAAATGAAACTATTATCATGAATTATAATATCTAAAGCCAACAGGCAATCGCGTCAGCATAAAATTTGCTACAAATAATATTATTCCAATTATTTAGGTCTATTAGTTAATACTGGAAGAACAACGAACGTAATAACAAATAACATTTTGAATAAAAATAAAACATAAGAAATAAAAACAACCAACTCGGTTAAAGCTGAAATTCATCTAATTTTCAATCTGAGACCGTAATTCATATAAATTTGAGATAAAACTCACGTTGTCCGGAATCCTAGGAAGTTTAGTGTGGTCAGGACATCTGCACTCAAGCTTCTGAAAGAACAATAAGTCATAAGTTAATAAACAAAAAAATAAAAAAAAAATAAACAGCCGAATGACAAGCCCCACTCCACCCCGTGAGCTGACCAACTGGACAAGCACCGCCCCCCCTTCCCCCCACCCGCCGCCCAGAACACTCTTGCACGCCTCAAGACCATTAGAATATATGCAAAAATAATGCTCAGCCCCCCCGTCGACATATTTTTGGGGTTTTGGGCTTTGGGGTCAGTAAGGGGATGGGCCGAGAGGGGGTTCTTGTCGGGGCCAGCGAACGTTCCGTGGGGGGGGGGCGATCCCTCAAGCTTATGTTTAGTAATAAATAACTGAAGGCAAACACACACACACTTATACAATAAAAATAAAATTTTCAAACACCTGTCAACTGCGCTGATTGTCATTCATACAGCGAGCAATTTCAGCCTAAGCAAATTTCGGCACACGAACGAAAGTCTGACCAAAAATTATTGCTGAACCCTGAGACAACACAGGCGGCATGATTTTTGTGACTACTCGCTGTACTCTTGATGCTGATAATTCGTGCTTTTCGTAATGAAATCGCGTGTTTCTTTTTGTCCTAGGGTCCAACATTTTCTGGTCGCTTGGGCGTGGGGGGGGTTCAGCAGGGCCCCTGGTGCTTCACCCCCCCCCCCAGAATGCTTTGAAGGTAGCTCACGAAGCAAAAATGCAAAAATCGGTGGCTCACGAAGGGAAATTGGTGGCTCACGAAGCAAAAATGGCCGAAAAAGTTGCTCCGCACCCCCCACCCCCCCCGGTGGCTCACCCCCCCAGAATTCGGTAGCCGCCCACGTATGGACCCGACCTTTCTTCGTGCAAACATACAGCTCAAATAGAAGGATAGTTATTGTGGATAAGCCTAAGGACACACGATGGGGACAATAATTAATATAAGGACACTAATGGGCCGGGCTTAAGACATGCATTAGTCAGCAAACTATATATATATATATATATATATATATATATATATATATATATATATATATATATATATATATATATATATATATATATATATATATATATATATATTTGTGGGTGTGGGGGGGGGGGGGGGGGGGGGGGGGGGTGTGTGTGTGTGTGTGTGTGTGTGTGTGTGTGTGTGTGTGTGTGTGTGTGTGTGTGTGTGTGTGTGTGTGTGTGTGTGGGGTGTGATATATATATATATATATATATATATATATATATATATATATATATAAATATATATATATATATATATAATATATATATATATAAATATATAATATATATATAGAAATATATATATATATATATATATATATATATATATATATATATATTATATACATATCGGTGGAATGCATAAAGGCAGTCTTAGCTCAGTTTTGCTAAGCACAGTCTGAGGGTAACACATTCTAACCTATGCAATACGTGTAGAATTGTTACGATGTTCTAATTTGTGGAAATAGATCGTCTTAGACTGGTTTTTGCGCTAGACTGCTTTTATGCATTCCACCCTATGCGTCTTACATTGCGCCCAAGACTGGATTCGATTAGAAAAATATCACCCGGATTGGGAAGCTCGCGGCTATACGCACATTCCAGTAAAGCTTGCACTTCTTTTTCCTACAATAAAAAAAGCAATTCAGTCTGTAGTGTAAAGTATAGAAAGACGAGCGATAAGATGAAAAAATAACTTGGGAATGGCAAAATGCTAAAGTTGCTAAAGTCGGTGGGTAAAACAATGATCAGCATAGTATACAAGTGGTTAAGTAAGAAAATAAAAATACATAATAGATAAGAAAACATAATATAACAACAAAAATGTTTTATATCACAGAACTATATAGCAGGCAAGTAAAAAACCCACCCCATTTTTGGGGGCAAAACCCACCCCGGTTACGGAACTTGGGAATGTGGTACAGGTCTAAAAATTTGCCAGCGTATAGTACAGTCCCTGTAGGCAAACGCATATAAGCGGTATCCAAAAGGGGTCTTGCTGGTATTTTTTATGAGTCAAAAATTGGAACCCCCCTATTTTTGACCCGACACGGCTCCAAGGGAGGTGAATTTCGGAGTCTCATTTCTCAGCACTAAGAGATGCGAGCTTAAATATAAAAACACGTTTACAGGGGACTACCCTTCCTCTATTCATGACCGCAGTGTCAGGTCCCTCCTTCTTTCTTAGGAGGGGGGGCATGACCGAAATTAGACGGGTAAAAAAAACCATGTGGGGAAAAAACCCACTTTTTGAAAAAGGTCTGGTGAGGTCGAAAAACCTAGTGGCTACTCCATAAGACTCATGGTAGTGCAAAAAGAAGTTTATTATTCACACAAATGCGCATACTGACACTTTCTTGATTGAATTCTGGAATACGGGCCTAATAGTCGGACTTAGTTATTTTATGGTCTTTTTGAAGCGAAAAGTCGTTTTCTCTGGCACTATTGCCAGTTTTTAATTATAACCTGTTAATTTTTTTGTTTAATCGCCAAATAACCGAATAAAATTAAAATATGCCCGTCACGACCAGTCACACCCACTTACGGTACCCTCCACGGAGGGTCGATAGGGTAAAAAGTAGCCATAAATCGCAGATTTTGCATGCATTTGAAGCGTGACCGCAACTTTTCAGTCGTTTTCAACGTTTTCCGGCGAAATTAAGGTGTTTTGTTTTCAAATGTAAAAATTCAAAATTTTATAATGGGCTGCGAAGGGCAGTTTTCAAAGTTGTGTAGCTGAGGCCCCACGGCAAATCTGCGTCTAGTTTTGGTATCAGGGGCCTAGCTTCGCAGACGCGCAATAGCGTTGAAAAAATACCGCCAACACACTTGGCTGATTTATGGGGTGGGGTTTTCCCCCAAATGGGTTTTTTCGCCGGCAAGTTTTTGGCTCGCCGCCAAAGAACGGTAAGAGATAGCGAAATGACACCGGGCCCAGCATTTAGAGCAAGGTTAGGCCTACGAGATTTTTTGGTTTCCCGTGAAAACGAATAGTCTATGAGGTACATGACGAAATATGAAAATGCGAGCTTTTTTCCCCGCCTGCTATAATTTAAAAAATTTAGCACGCACCGTTCGACCACTGTTCATCACATCTGCGACATGATTTAGAAATCTGTAGAACAGTTCTGGCCACGGTAAGGCACTGAAAATAGCAGGAAAATCGGTCACCTTAACTACTAAAAAAAGAAACAACACAGGATTGTCGATTTGGCAATCTTCTTTTCCAAAACTTTTGTAAAATTCAAAGGTATTTGCTGTCAATCGAGGGGTAAGATGCTCAGGCTCGGACTTTAGTTAGGAAAAGACCTCACAAATTTAGACCCGTAACATGTATGCTTCTTACTGATAACTACTGAGTTATATACTGATAAACAACAACACTGATGCACATTTACATAAAGCTCCTGGAGCGCACCTGAGTGTACACAGACAAGTCTTTGTTCGCGGCGTGTGCCGGCAAAATCCGTAGGTATGTTTGCTGTCTTCATCCGTCAATGCGAACATAAACAGCTGTACCACTTCGCTAAAAATGCAATAATGTCAGGGGGGGGGGGCATACAAGGACGCGGGGAAAAAGTTTTCACCTCCCCGGAACGCGACTTCAACCCCCCCCCCTAGATAGACGCTTCATCCCCCAGAATATTTTGACAGGTGCTCACAGCAGCAAAATTGGTGGTTTACAAAGTAAAAAAATGGTAGCTCGCGAAACAAAAATAAGTAGGTTGCACCGCCCCTTCCCTCCGGTGGCTAACTCACACTCCCCCCACCAGATACGGACACGGTCACCTGCCTACGCATATACGGGGGGGTCTGTGTCAGATTTCGAGGGGGAGGAAGTCTCCCACGTGCGAAATATCAGGGAAACTCCTCACTTTTATACTCGGCGTCTGTGAGAAGCCACAATGAATACTCCATTGAAATATCCAATTAACAAAAAATAATCACAAAATGAGGCTAAAAAGATAAAAAAGGCTACGCAAACTAACAACTTGGACAACTAAGGGCCTTTTCATAAAAAGATTAAAAATATTAAAATTAATCAGCGATATTAAAAATATTAAAAGTGTTTAATCACGTTTTCATAAATTCAAGATTAAAAATATTAAAAATATTAAAGGCAAGATTTTTAATATTTTTAATCCTGCCTAGCTGACATGCAGTAAGCGTGCACGCATATAACACTTATATGCATATAATGCATATAAGACTAACTAGGCTAGTACCGTCAGTTTTATTCAAATTTTCCCATTTTTGGGATGTGTCATTACGAAAAACCAATTAATTGGCTTGAATTATTGTAAAAATAGTTTTGCAATATTCTTTGTATCAAACCAGTAGTATAATTTTGTAACTACATTGCTTTTTTTATACATATAGACAAATTAAAAAACCTATATCGAGGTCCTCTTTGCAATCATTTGTTTAACGATCAGCGCAAGTTATGAAAAGTGATTTTTCTTGCTTTCCGAAAGTAAATCTATTTAAAATTTTGATTCATTTAAGGTGGTAGTTGCGTTTTCGAGGTTTTTGTGATTTCTATGTAAACTTTGCGCCACCAGTACTCAAGTTATAAGTGACGCCTGAGCATAAATTTTTGGGACAGCACTGTAAAGGTCAAAATCCCCAGGCATGTCTCTCACTTTTTCGAAATTTCACCTGTGGACATTTTTAGAGGGTTTTAATTACAAGAAAATATCTTAAATTTTCGGTGCGTTTGCTTTTCAGCTATTTTCTCAGTAAATCAGGCTTTTTTTTCAAAATCGGCACTGTGTAAATGTTGTGTAAATTAAAAATTTGCTGTGTAAATTAAGGGTAATGTTGTGTAAATTTTTAAAAGTGAGTATTTTAGCATTTTTTTGGTAAAAATTGACCGTTTTTTTCACGTGAAAAGTAATATTTCGACTTTGAGACTCGATCTACACACGAAAATAAAAAAATGAGATAATTGAAAATTTTTTTGCGTTTTTGTCAGTTCAAGTATCCGACACGCCAGGGCAAGCCCCCCTAAAATTTCGAAAAATCTGAAACAAGCCCTATCACCCAGGCCGAGACCCCGTGTACATGCATGGTTTACACAGATAGAGAGTTGTTCTATCAGCCACATCCTACTCATTTTTTTTCAAATCCGGGTGTAAAACTTTTACAGTAGTTTGACGTAGGACAAGAAATCGCACAGACAGGCTCAGCGTGGCTGATTTTTCACTGTCAACTTTCAGGTGCATAAAAACGAATGCTAAAATAAAAGCCGTTTAAGAGCAGAAACTGAAAATTTTTTGTTTTGGGGTCAAAAATTAGACTTAATTTTGTTAGGACAAAGAGGTCACAGGCACAAATCGCCACTTCGCGAATTTTTGTAATTTTTACAACCAAAATAGGCCGTTTCATCAACTTTTGGGGCAAAATGGGGCTGTGTAAATCAGTGTGTATTTTTATTTTTTGCTGTGTAAATTAGGCGGCCGATGTGTAAATACACCCTATTTTACACAAAAAAAATCCTGCAGTAAATTGACTAGTTATTAAAAAAGTGGGGGACATGCCTGGGGATTTTAAACATGTCAAAAACCTTACCAACTTTTAGCCCCAACAGGTAATCGTATGATTCAGAGCTGTGGCGCAAACTTTTTGTAAAAAATTGTAACATTTTGGAAAGGACCTTTCTTTAGTCGCTTATACTGGAAACAAAATCACAGGTTAAATTTCAATACATGGCATACATTTAGGAATGATATTGTTCTACCTAATGCAAAAGACCGCTTGTGATTTGAATTTGTAAACGCTGAGCTATGGCCTTTCAAAAAAACACCTAAAAACGCAATTACCCCCTTAAGCTCGTGTAACTCTGCTGAAGTGCAGCTTTAAGGTTAATTGTTCACATTTCGCATATCACATATCATATGTAAAAATAAACCTTATTTTTACTTGAATACCTTAATGGGAATTTTGCTTCAATGTTCACGTAAACCACCACCTCTGGTCTTATTGAATGTAACCTATGTTTTTGTTGCGTACTTGAGTAACATCAGATATTGATATTGCTTATCACATATGGTACCATGTTAAGGTTAGGAAACTGTCGCTCTCAGCTTGATAGCTTGCGCGTCTGATGTCGTCATATATTCCAAAATATAAAGCTAAACAATCATATACAAAAAAAGAAATTTATTATTTCATGTTCATGTTCATTTATTTGAATTGTTCCTGTTCAATAAAAGGTTTTGGATTAAAAATTCACGCTGCAATCAAACTATAAATTTTTAATCTTCACAGCTGCAACTGAATTTTAATGTCGTTTTCATAAAAAGATTTATTTTAATCTTCGATTTTTAATCTTTTTATGAAAAGGCCCTAAGATGAAAAAACTAGAGAGCCATTCTTTTTCCCTTTTGAAACTATATACTAGGCTATTAGTCAGAGGTTTCATATTATAAGATAATATCTAAATAAATAACTCGGCCACTTAGTTTTAGTTCAAACCGGACCATAAACGTTCGAGTTTCATACCATTCTAAACTAAAAACCATTGAACTATCACATGGACACTAATTATAATCCTATTAAACTAATGTACATTTCTTTACTGGATCTAAATATATACGTCTAATACGACAACTCGCTGCAGTTTACACGGAGTGTCAATCCGCGTGATATATACTGTGCAGATTAACGAATTTGACAGTTCCTGCTAATGGAACGCGGTTAATAGAAATTGGAACTGAAGTTTTAGCATATTTTAAACAGTTTGGTCCGATTAAACTCTACTCTAAGCCGGTAAAATGAGTTAGGTAACGTCACACTTGGCTGACATCTTGAAGCCTTTCTTTACCTGGACATATCACAGGGAAATGCAAATTCAATAATTGACTTCAGGCGGGACTAAAATACAAAAACGTACGAATTATAAATAAATAAATATTATAGATTATAAACTAAAGTCTGACCAATAAATACTGGACTCTGCGCTAAAAACAAACACACGATTTTACTCTGAAACGAATGAATTGTAAGCATCAAGACAGCAAATAGTCATGAAAATCACACCACCTTATTTGTTTCAGGGTTCATTTTCGTCAGACTTTAGGCTTGATTCTCTCGTAGTGACTATACAGTATACGAATTCATCAACAGTGGGCTGATAGCATATATACAAGGGCAGCGGTGGGGGGGATATAGGGGATATAATATCCCCCCTTTTGCCTGGAGCAAAGAAAAGTTTTTGGAACCACATACCAAAAATGGCCGTAAATTGATGAAAGTTGGCCTCAAAATCGAACAATTTTCCCAGTTTTTTCTGGGGGCCGCCGCCCCCAGACCCCTGCAACTTTGTGATTTAGTGATGTTGAATTTTTAAGGCGTTTTGTAAGTGTTAAACTTACTAAAACGTGCATTTCAACCCATTACGAAAGATCGAAGTCATTCCCCCCGGCTACCGAAATTTTTTTAAATACACTAGAGATGGACCGAAAATTCGGTATTCGGTTTTCGGCCGAAAAACGGGTATTCGGTATTCGGTACCGAAATGTAAATTTTCGGCCGAATACCAAATAGTAAGGAAATCAAGGAAATTCTAAATCAATGAACGTTTAGAATTGGAACTAAAGTTATTAATCCTGCAATCGGCACTACACTTCGAACTGAAATGTACGCAAAAAACATGAAAGCTGTATATTAGCTAATGCAGATACTTGTGTTAATTTTTCATGGATTCTTAAAAGTTTTTTTGCTCTCAAAACTAGATTCTGACAGGCCGTAGTGTGCGGCGTCTTATCGCACCTTGAGCCTTCTTTTTTTAAATGTTTTTCATGGACTCTGCTGAAAGTTTACAAGCAGTTGAAAAACTGTCTCACTTCACCCCTAAACCAACCCAAGATCCTGGGACTGCCGGGGTGAAAAGGGACAAACCCTCTGTACACAGATGTATATGGGGGTCTGGGGTGGCAGCTCCCCCCAGATTTGACAGTCCGGGACAAGCCCCCCTCACATTTGACAAATCGGGACAGGCCCCCCTCCTTGGCGCGGAAAAAAGGTGTCAGAGAACTCTAAAATCGCCCCAGGTCGTTGTAAAATGCTTGAGCAAAAAGCGAAAAAATAGCTCAAAATATCCAACTTTGCAAAAAAATCCTATTTTTAAAGCAAACATTGAAAATTCTTGCGTTTTTGTCAGTTCAAGCCCCCGAAACGTCAGGACAAGCCCCCAGACCGAGACCCCGTGTACATGTACGCCTATGTACATACCTCATCCAACTGCGGTCAGAGGTCGCTGAAAGTTGTGTAGTTTTTTGCTGGTGCTTATTGTGCATTTTTCTATAGCATATATTATTCTTCAATAGATTCTTCGATTCTATAGTATTGACTTATTCTTTGATACATTTTGCATGAATAATGGAAATCAAACGTTTGCAAAATGTTCATATAGCATATACTTATTTATGCGTAGTATTTTAATATTCTGCATCTTCAAAACCTGAGAGAACATTC
Source organism: Trissonchulus sp. WLG1_4 (assembly GCA_030248245.1). Lineage (NCBI taxonomy): Eukaryota > Metazoa > Nematoda > Enoplea > Enoplida > Ironidae > Trissonchulus > Trissonchulus sp. WLG1_4. The sequence goes on along the minus strand of JASANF010019018.1, from coordinate 514 downwards.
GCTAGCTTATGCTTGACAACTATTCGGTATTCGGTTTCCGGCCGAAAAAGAAAAACCGAATATTCGGTATTCGGTGAAATTTTTTTCGGTCCCATCCCTAACATACACCACCGTCTCATGAAAACATCATGACGCAGCAGTGCAGCGTAGTAACGCAGCTTAAGAACGTAGTAAAAAATTCAAATAAGGTGAAAAAAATTTATGCCGTATCCCCCCCTTTTTGGATGTCACGGTCCGCCCCTGTGTGTATATATATAGTAAGGAAAAATGCCCTTGTCGGGCGGCTCCTTGGGTAGAATAGGTTACTGTCTGTCTAAAGCGGAAAAATACTTAGGCTGAGCTTGTAAAAGCATTGGTATATACAAGACTTTATTAACGAGAATATGCAATTCGTGTGAGCTCGTCAAAGTAGGTGGACTAGGTATACCTGTTGAGAATAGGAATATGATCTTCGTAGGGCAGACACTGTTTTCCGCACCCTATTCGCGCGACCTTCAGCTAAATTATATCATGT
>JASANF010019017.1:0-39946 GCA_030248245.1 Trissonchulus sp. WLG1_4 | reverse complement strand
TGAGTGAGGTTACGGGTGATCCTTAGAAAACCCAGGAGTTTATGGTTAAGTAAGGTTGCGGGTGATCCTTAAAAAAGCCAGGGATTCTTGTGAAGCGAGCGTGCCTACCTGAGCAACTGTGAGGACGCAGTTGGATTAAGCGGGGGGAAGATGTAACGTAGCGGTTAGCATAGAAGGCGGGTCTTGCAAATTGCAACGACAGCCGCGCAGTAAAGTGTAGTTAAAATTTCTATTAGAGTTGATAAAGGCTGTTAGAGAAGTTAGTCGCAGGCCGGGATAGTGTAGTGGTCAGCGAGCGCGTTTGCCATTACACGTCTGCCATGTTCCGGAGTGTAGCAGAAGGCACAGGTTCGATTCCTGTCCTGGTCTTTTCTAGAATAAGTATCGGGGGGCGACCCCCCTCCTTTCATCTGGCGCTGTTAGAGTAGGGTCGGACCGGGGATATACGCGGATTGGGGATTGGATTTGGGGGTTTCAACCCCTACAGGTACGCCGCTGAGTTATTGTGATTTGGTTGTTAGGTTGCGGGTAATCCTTAGAAAACCCATGAGTTCATTTAAGTAAGGTTTCGGGTTATCCTGAGAAAACCCAGGTTTGGTTGTTTGAGTGAGGTTACGGGCGATCCTTAGAAAACCCAGGAGTTTATGGTTCAGTAAGGTTGCGGGTGATCCTTTGAAAACCCAGGGTTTCTTGTGAAACGAGCGTGCCTACCTGAGCAACTGCGAGGACGCAGTTGGATTAAGCGGGGGGAAGATGTAACGTAGCGGTTAGCATAGAAGGCGGGTCTTGCAAATTGCAACGACAGCCGCGCAGTAAAGTGTAGTTAGAATTTCTATTAGAGTTGATAAAGGCTGTTAAGCCTGGTTCATACTCGTCCCTAAGCGTTGTCCCTGTCCCTAAGCGTTGTCCTTGTCCCTGTCCCTAGGTGTCCTTGTCCCTGTGTCCTCATGCTTTGTCCCTGTCCTTAAGAAATGTCCCTAGGTCTATAGGGAATGTCCTTGTCCCTGTCCTTAGAGGTGATTGATTCATACTCCTTGAGGACAAGGGAATAGTCTTTCTCACATGAACTAATGCTCAAACGTCATTGGATAAAATGCGTTTTGTTTAAAGTACCTTGAAAAAGTTATCGAACCTATTTGTAAGCTGAAAAAAAGAAAAAACAAAATTTTGAACATGGGATTCGAACTCTGATACATAGTTTGAGGAGCAAAAATCTTAACCACATGACTACCAGGTCACGTAAAATTGAACTCTAAAACATCTTTATAAACTTTTAGTATATTTCAGGTTGGTTTAAAAATTGAAAACCAAAGATTTTTTAAGCAAAAATGTGTTAAATAACCCAAAAATAACGATGGAATAATTACTGCAACAGAAGCCCACGACATTCTTTCACTAGTAGTCGAGTTCGTCCGTGATTGGCTGTTCTTCTTGTCACATGTAGTCACTGCCGTATTTTGATTGGCCGAGTTGCTTAGGGACAGGGACAAAGTAGACCATTGCTCAACATTGCTTAGGGACATAGGGACAGTCCTTATGGCTGCTTAAGGACATTCCCTAAGCTGCTTAGGGACAAGTATGAATCAATCGCAGCTTAGGGACATTGAAAAGGAAAAGGACATTTCGGAAGTATGAATTAATCTTTTATAAGGACAGGGACAAACCTTAAGGACAGGGACAGTCCTTAAGGACGAGTATGAACCGGGCTTTAGAGAAGTTAGTCGCAGGCCGGGATAGTGTAGTGGTCAGCGAGCGCGTTTGCCATTACACGTCTGCCATGTTCCGGAGTGTAGCAGAAGGCACAGGTTCGATTCCTGTCCTGGTCTTTTCTAGAATAAGTATGGGGGGGGACGACCCCCCACCTTTCATCTGGCGCTGTTAGAGTAGGGTCGGACCGGGGATATACGCGGATTGGGGAACCCCTACAGGTACGCCGCTGAGTTATTGTGATTTAGTTGTTAGGTTGCGGGTAATCTTTAGAAAACCCATGAGTTCATTTGAGTATGGTTTCGGGTTATCCTGAGAAAACCCAGGTTTGGTTGTTTGAGTGAGGTTACGGGTGATCCTTAGAAAACCCAGGAGTTTATGGTTAAGTAAGGTTGCGGGTGATCCTTAAAAAAGCCAGGGATTCTTGTGAAGCGAGCGTGCCTACCTGAGCAACTGCGAGGACGCAGTTGGATTAAGCGGGGGGAAGATGTAACGTAGCGGTTAGCATAGAAGGCGGGTCTTGCAAATTGCAACGACAGCCGCGCAGTAAAGTGTAGTTAGAATTTCTATTAGAGTTGATAAAGGCTGTTAAAGAAGTTAATCGCAGGCCGGGATAGTGTAGTGGTCAGCGAGCGCGTTTGCCATTACACGTCTGCCATGTTCCGGAGTGTAGCAGAAGGCACAGGTTCGATTCCTGTCCTGGTCTTTTCTAGAATAAGTATCGGGGGGCGACCCCCCTCCTTTCATCTGGCGCTGTTAGAGTAGGGTCGGACCGGGGATATACGCGGATTGGGGATTGGATTTGGGGGTTTCAACCCCTACAGGTACGCCGCTGAGTTATTGTGATTTGGTTGTTAGGTTGCGGGTAATCCTTAGAAAACCCATGAGTTCATTTGAGTAAGGTTTCGGGTTATCCTGAGAAAACCCAGGTTTGGTTGTTTGAGTAAGGTTACGGGTGATCCTTAGAAAACCCAGGAGTTTATGGTTAAGTAAGGTTGCGGGTGATCCTTAAAAAAGCCAGGGATTCTTGTGAAGCGAGCGTGCCTACCTGAGCAACTGCGAGGACGCAGTTGGATTAAGCGGGGGGAAGATGTAACGTAGCGGTTAGCATAGAAGGCGGGTCTTGCAAATTGCAACGACAGCCGCGCAGTAAAGTGTAGTTAGAATTTCTATTAGAGTTGATAAAGGCTGTTAAAGAAGTTAGTCGCAGGCCGGGATAGTGTAGTGGTCAGCGAGCGCGTTTGCCATTACACGTCTGCCATGTTCCGGAGTGTAGCAGAAGGCACAGGTTCGATTCCTGTCCTCGTCTTTTCTAGAATAAGTATGGGGGGGGCGACCCCCCACCTTTCATCTGGCGCTGTTAGAGTAGGGTCGGACCGGGGATATACGCGGATTGGGGAACCCCTACAGGTACGCCGCTGAGTTATTGTGATTTAGTTGTTAGGTTGCGGGTAATCTTTAGAAAACCCATGAGTTCATTTGAGTAAGGTTTCGGGTTATCCTGAGAAAACCCAGGTTTGGTTGTTTGAGTGAGGTTACGGGTGATCCTTAGAAAACCCAGGAGTTTATGGTTAAGTAAGGTTGCGGGTGATCCTTAAAAAAGCCAGGGATTCTTGTGAAGCGAGCGTGCCTACCTGAGCAACTGCGAGGACGCAGTTGGATTAAGCGGGGGGAAGATGTAACGTAGCGGTTAGCATAGAAGGCGGGTCTTGCAAATTGCAACGACAGCCGCGCAGTAAAGTGTAGTTAGAATTTCTATTAGAGTTGATAAAGGCTGTTAGAGAAGTTAGTCGCAGGCCGGGATAGTGTAGTGGTCAGCGAGCGCGTTTGCCATTACACGTCTGCCATGTTCCGGAGTGTAGCAGAAGGCACAGGTTCGATTCCTGTCCTGGTCTTTTCTAGAATAAGTATGGGGGGAAACCTTTCATCTGGCGCTGTTAGAGTAGGGTCGGACCGGGGATATACGCGGATTGGGGAACCCCTACAGGTACGCCGCTGAGTTATTGTGATTTGGTTGTTAGGTTGCGGGTAATCCTTAGAAAACCCATGAGTTCATTTGAGTAAGGTTTCGGGTTATCCTGAGAAAACTCAGGTTTGGTTGTTTGAGTGAGGTTACGGGTGATCCTTAGAAAACCCAGGAGTTTATGGTTAAGTAAGGTTGCGGGTGATCCTTTGAAAACCCAGGGTTTCTTGTGAAGCGAGCGTGCCTACCTGAGCAACTGCGAGGACGCAGTTGGATTAAGCGGGGGGAATATGTAACGTAGCGGTTAGCATAGAAGGCGGGTCTTGCAAATTGCAACGACAGCCGCGCAGTAAAGTGTAGTTAGAATTTCTATTAGAGTTGATAAAGGCTGTTAGAGAAGTTAGTCGCAGGCCGGGATAGTGTAGTGGTCAGCGAGCGCGTTTGCCATTACACGTCTGCCATGTTCCGGAGTGTAGCAGAAGGCACAGGTTCGATTCCTGTCCTGGTCTTTTCTAGAATAAGTATGGGGGGGCGACCCCCCACCTTTCATCTGGCGCTGTTAGAGTAGGGTCGGACCGGGGATATACGCGGATTGGGGATTGGATTTGGGGGTTTCAACCCCTACAGGTACGCCGCTGAGTTATTGTGATTTGGTTGTTAGGTTGCGGGTAATCCTTAGAAAACCCATGAGTTCATTTGAGTAAGGTTTCGGGTTATCCTGAGAAAACCCAGGTTTGGTTGTTTGAGTGAGGTTACGGGTGATCCTTAGAAAACCCAGGAGTTTATGGTTAAGTAAGGTTGCGGGTGATCCTTAAAAAAGCCAGGGATTCTTGTGAAGCGAGCGTGCCTACCTGAGCAACTGCGAGGACGCAGTTGGATTAAGCGGGGGGAAGATGTAACGTAGCGGTTAGCATAGAAGGCGGGTCTTGCAAATTGCAACGACAGCCGCGCAGTAAAGTGTAGTTAGAATTTCTATTAGAGTTGATAAAGGCTGTTAGAGAAGTTAGTCGCAGGCCGGGATAGTGTAGTGGTCAGCGAGCGCGTTTGCCATTACACGTCTGCCATGTTCCGGAGTGTAGCAGAAGGCACAGGTTCGATTCCTGTCCTGGTCTTTTCTAGAATAAGTATGGGGGGGCGACCCCCCACCTTTCATCTGGCGCTGTTAGAGTAGGGTCGGACCGGGGATATACGCGGATTGGGGATTGGATTTGGGGGTTTCAACCCCTACAGGTACGCCGCTGAGTTATTGTGATTTGGTTGTTAGGTTGCGGGTAATCCTTAGAAAACCCATGAGTTCATTTGAGTAAGGTTTCGGGTTATCCTGAGAAAACCCAGGTTTGGTTGTTTGAGTAAGGTTTCGGGTTATCCTGAGAAAACCCAGGAGTTTATGGTTAAGTAAGGTTGCGGGTGATCCTTAAAAAAGCCAGGGATTCTTGTGAAGCGAGCGTGCCTACCTGATCAACTGCGAGGACGCAGTTGGATTAAGCGGGGGGAAGATGTAACGTAGCGGTTAGCATAGAAGGCGGGTCTTGCAAATTGCAACGACAGCCGCGCAGTAAAGTGTAGTTAGAATTTTCATTAGAGTTGATAAAGGCTGTTAGAGAAGTTAGTCGCAGGCCGGGATAGTGTAGTGGTCAGCGAGCGCGTTTGCCATTACACGTCTGCCATGTTCCGGAGTGTAGCAGAAGGCACAGGTTCGATTCCTGTCCTGGTCTTTTCTAGAATAAGTATGGGGGGGCGACCCCCCACCTTTCATTTGGCGCTGTTAGAGTAGGGTCGGACCGGGGATATACGCGGATTGGGGAACCCCTACAGGTACGCCGCTGAGTTATTGTGATTTAGTTGTTAGGTTGCGGGTAATCTTTAGAAAACCCATGAGTTCATTTGAGTAAGGTTTCGGGTTATCCTGAGAAAACCCAGGAGTTTATGGTTAAGTAAGGTTGCGGGTGATCCTTAAAAAAGCCAGGGATTCTTGTGAAGCGAGCGTGCCTACCTGAGCAACTGCGAGGACGCAGTTTGATTAAGCGGGGGGAAGATGTAACGTAGCGGTTAGCATAGAAGGCGGGTCTTGCAAATTGCAACGACAGCCGCGCAGTAAAGTGTAGTTAGAATTTTTATTAGAGTTGATAAAGGCTGTTAGAGAAGTTAGTCGCAGGCCGGGATAGTGTAGTGGTCAGCGAGCGCGTTTGCCATTACACGTCTGCCATATTCCGGAGTGTAGCAGAAGGCACAGGTTCAATTCCTGTCCTGGTCTTTTCTGAAAAAGGCATGGGGGGGGCGATCCCCCACCTTTCATCTGGCGCTGCGAGTAGGGTCGGACCTGGGATATACGCGGATTGGGGATTGGATTTGGGGGTTTCAACCCCTACAGGTACGCCGCTGAGTTGTGATTTGGTTGTTAGGTTGCGGGTAAACCTTAGAAAACCCATGAGTTCATTTGAGTAAGGTTTCGGGTTATCCTGAGAAAACCCAGGTTTGGTTGTTTGAGTGAGGTTACGGGCGATCCTTAGAAAACCCAGGAGTTTATGGTTTAGTAAGGTTGCGGGTGATCCTTTGAAAACCCAGGGTTTCTTGTGAAGCGAGCGTGCCTACCTGAGCAACTGCGAGGACGCAGTTGGATTAAGCGGGGGGAAGATGTAACGTAGCGGTTAGCATAGAAGGCGGGTCTTGCAAATTGCAACGACAGCCGCGCAGTAAAGTGTAGTTAGAATTTCTATTAGAGTTGATAACGGCTGTTAGAGAAGTTAGTCGCAGGCCGGGATAGTGTAGTGGTCAGCGAGCGCGTTTGCCATTACACGTCTGCCATGTTCCGGAGTGTAGCAGAAGGCACAGGTTCGATTCCTGTCCTGGTCTTTTCTAGAATAAGTATGGGGGGGCGACCCCCCACCTTTCATCTGGCGCTGTTAGAGTAGGGTCGGACCGGGGATATACGCGGATTGGGGAACCCCTACAGGTACGCCGCTGAGTTATTGTGATTTAGTTGTTAGGTTGCGGGTAATCTTTAGAAAACCCATGAGTTCATTTGAGTAAGGTTTCGGGTTATCCTGAGAAAACCCAGGAGTTTATGGTTAAGTAAGGTTGCGGGTGATCCTTAAAAAAGCCAGGGATTCTTGTGAAGCGAGCGTGCCTACCTGAGCAACTGCGAGGACGCAGTTGGATTAAGCGGGGGGAAGATGTAACGTAGCGGTTAGCATAGAAGGCGGGTCTTGCAAATTGCAACGACAGCCGCGCAGTAAAGTGTAGTTAGAATTTTTATTAGAGTTGATAAAGGCTGTTAGAGAAGTTAGTCGCAGGCCGGGATAGTGTAGTGGTCAGCGAGCGCGTTTGCCATTACACGTCTGCCATGTTCCGGAGTGTAGCAGAAGGCACAGGTTCGATTCCTGTCCTGGTTTTTTCTAGAATAAGTATGGGGGGGCGACCCCCCACCTTTCATCTGGCGCTGTTAGAGTAGGGTCGGACCGGGGATATACGCGGATTGGGGATTGGATTTGGGGGTTTCAACCCCTACAGGTACGCCGCTGAGTTATTGTGATTTGGTTGTTAGGTTGCGGGTAATCCTTAGAAAACCCATTAGTTCATTTGAGTAAGGTTTCGGGTTATCCTGAGAAAACCCAGGTTTGGTTGTTTGAGTGAGGTTACGGGCGATCCTTAGAAAACCCAGGAGTTTATGGTTCAGTAAGGTTGCGGGTGATCCTTTGAAAACCCAGGGTTTCTTGTGAAGCGAGCGTGCCTACCTGAGCAACTGCGAGGACGCAGTTGGATTAAGCGGGGGGAAGATGTAACGTAGCGGTTAGCATAGAAGGCGGGTCTTGCAAATTGCAACGACAGCCGCGCAGTAAAGTGTAGTTAGAATTTCTATTAGAGTTGATAACGGCTGTTAGAGAAGTTAGTCGCAGGCCGGGATAGTGTAGTGGTCAGCGAGCGCGTTTGCCATTACACGTCTGCCATGTTCCGGAGTGTAGCAGAAGGCACAGGTTCGATTCCTGTCCTGGTCTTTTCTAGAATAAGTATGGGGGGGCGACCCCCCACCTTTCATCTGGCGCTGTTAGAGTAGGGTCGGACCGGGGATATACGCGGATTGGGGATTGGATTTGGGGGTTTCAACCCCTACAGGTACGCCGCTGAGTTATTGTGATTTGGTTGTTAGGTTGCGGGTAATCCTTAGAAAACCCATGAGTTCATTTGAGTAAGGTTTCGGGTTATCCTGAGAAAACCCAGGTTTGGTTGTTTGAGTGAGGTTACGGGCGATCCTTAGAAAACCCAGGAGTTTATGGTTCAGTAAGGTTGCGGGTGATCCTTAGAAAACCCAGGGATTCCTGTAAAGCGAGCGTACCTGAGCAACTGCGAGGACGCAGTTGGATTAAGCGGGGGGAAGATGTAACGTAGCGGTTAGCATAGAAGGCGGGTCTTGCAAATTGCAACGACAGCCGCGCAGTAAAGTGTAGTTAGAATTTCTATTAGAGTTGATAACGGCTGTTAGAGAAGTTAGTCGCAGGCCGGGATAGTGTAGTGGTCAGCGAGCGCGTTTGCCATTACACGTCTGCCATGTTCCGGAGTGTAGCAGAAGGCACAGGTTCGATTCCTGTCCTGATCTTTTCTAGAATAAGTATGGGGGGGCGACCCCCCACCTTTCATCTGGCGCTGTTAGAGTAGGGTCGGACCGGGGATATACGCGGATTGGGGATTGGATTTGGGGGTTTCAACCCCTACAGGTACGCCGCTGAGTTATTGTGATTTGGTTGTTAGGTTGCGGGTAATCCTTAGAAAACCCATGAGTTCATTTGAGTAAGGTTTCGGGTTATCCTGAGAAAACCCAGGTTTGGTTGTTTGAGTGAGGTTACGGGCGATCCTTAGAAAACCCAGGAGTTTATGGTTCAGTAAGGTTGCGGGTGATCCTTTGAAAACCCAGGGTTTCTTGTGAAGCGAGCGTGCCTACCTGAGCAACTGCGAGGACGCAGTTGGATTAAGCGGGGGGAAGATGTAACGTAGCGGTTAGCATAGAAGGCGGGTCTTGCAAATTGCAACGACAGCCGCGCAGTAAAGTGTAGTTAGAATTTCTATTAGAGTTGATAACGGCTGTTAGAGAAGTTAGTCGCAGGCCGGGATAGTGTAGTGGTCAGCGAGCGCGTTTGCCATTACACGTCTGCCATGTTCCGGAGTGTAGCAGAAGGCACAGGTTCGATTCCTGTCCTGGTCTTTTCTAGAATAAGTATGGGGGGGCGACCCCCCACCTTTCATCTGGCGCTGTTAGAGTAGGGTCGGACCGGGGATATACGCGGATTGGGGAACCCCTACAGGTACGCCGCTGAGTTATTGTGATTTAGTTGTTAGGTTGCGGGTAATCTTTAGAAAACCCATGAGTTCATTTGAGTAAGGTTTCGGGTTATCCTGAGAAAACCTAGGAGTTTATGGTTAAGTAAGGTTGCGGGTGATCCTTAAAAAAGCCAGGGATTCTTGTGAAGCGAGCGTGCCTACCTGAGCAACTGCGAGGACGCAGTTGGATTAAGCGGGAGGAAGATGTAACGTAGCGGTTAGCATAGAAGGCGGGTCTTGCAAATTGCAACGACAGCCGCGCAGTAAAGTGTAGTTAGAATTTCTATTAGAGTTGATAAAGGCTGTTAGAGAAGTTAGTCGCAGGCCGGGCCAGGTACGCCGCTGAGTTATTGTGATTTGGTTGTTAGGTTGCGGGTAATCCTTAGAAAACGCATGAGTTTATTTGAGTAAGGTTTCTTGTGAAGCGAGCGTACCTGAGCAACTGCGAGGATGCAGTTGGATTAAGCGGGGTGAGAATCGAGCCTGTGCCTTCTGCTACACTCCGGAATATGGAAGACGTCTAATGGCAGACGCGCTGACCACTAGATTATCCCGGGCTACGACTAACTTTCTAACTGCCTTTATCAACCCCAGCAGAACTTCTAACTACACGCGGCTGTCGTTGCAATTTGCAAGACCCGCCTACTACGCTGACGACTGCGTTACATCTTCCCCCCGCTTAATCCAACTGCGTCCTCGCCCGGGCCGGTCCAGACCTGTTACTCGCCGGGCGGGCTGCGGCCCGAGCTGCGGGCCGTGCCGCGGGCCGAGCTCAATATAAATATAGCTAAAATTGAACAAGTCCTGCTACTCGCGGGTCGGGCCCGGGCCGGGCCGACAAGCGCGCTTCCAGGCCGGGCCCGGCCCGGCAAAATAAAATTGCGTCACCTTGGACAGTGGAGGTCGAACTTTAGTTGTCTCAATGAAGGGGGTCCCAAGCGGAATTGGGCGTTACCTAAAACTTTCAGGCTGCGACATATATTGTGGTTTCCCTAAAATATCGAAAAACACGAGACAAACACCCCAGACTGATACCTCAGGTACGTGAACTTTTTAAACCATGCATTGTATTATCCTCTAAAGATTACGAAAGTTGCGTTTAGTTTTCGTATAAAGTTAAGGGGGCGCTCCGGGAATCGGGGGTTACATCGAAAATTGGCGAAAAAGTTGGCAAATGTCAAACTTTACTATACATATATGTAGTATGGCACAAAAGAACACTGGAGGCAAAATTCCAAATCACGTGATCATGTCACGTGACTCCCAGAGCACCAAACGTGAGTGAATTTTCGGCAAACGATAACTCTGCTTATACTTTGCGTATAGTCACGCTTTATATACCAAAATGTAGCGTATGTGCTTTTCTAGTTGAACATTATTTTTGTTTTTAACATTTATGTCGGTTTTGGATAAAAAATGTCATTATGTGTTTTCGAAGTCGAACTCTGAGCAATAAAATTCATATAAAAAAATTTCTAAGCTTTATTTAAAAAAACTAAAAAATTGTTCAACTGCGCAAAGCCTAAGACTATAATTGTGCAAATTTTTTTAGCAAAATATCTTACTAGCTTTTTATAATCGAATGCCAAAAAATTGGTTTTGTATGCACACAGCCTATATTTGAGTCTGCTGCTTCTGAAAATGGTTTCATGTGCTATTTTTTTGCACAGAACGCAATAAAATTGTTTTAATTTTTCAATACAACTAATAAAATTTACGTATCGTCTGTTTGGAAAACCTCAAAAAGCGTTGATGCACTGGCTTACTTGCTGAATTTGTGTAAAAGTCGAATAAAATCAGTAAATTGTCCAATTTTTTCCAAATTTTTTGCTATGGAGATATGCACGTCAAAACATCAGAAATAGTATTTTGGGCAACTTTCCTTCAAGAATGATAGGTCATTTTGGCTGTTTTTAAAAAATACGGCCCAAATCCTTGATTCCCGGAGCGCCCCCTTAAACCAAATTTAACTATAACCATAACTTGCGTAACAGTGATACTATTTAGCTGTTCTTCGCTTATCTTGGCTCAAGTCCGCCAACTTCAAAGTTGCGAGGTTACAAAAATACAAAAACAACAACATTTACAGTTTTTTAATTACAGTTAACGTTAATTTATGAACTTATGTATCCTATAAATATTTGCCGGGTCATAGTACAAAAAAGCACGATAATAGTACGAAAAAATACAAACTTTTGACTTTTTTTAGTAACACTAAAAGTAGCACAGTAACTTTAGTAGCACTTTTTTTGTACATTTTTGTACTAATATATATTAGTATATTTACATTAATATATTTTTCTTGTGGTTTATTTAGGGCTTAGGTAGATTTCGGATAAAATTAAGATGTCAAAGAACTGTGAAAAATTGTCTAAAACTTTTGTAGGTTTTTCACATTAGATTAATATTATGATGTATTGAAAGTGTCCAAATTTTTACCGAATTTAATACAAAAAATTTTAGAATTTTTATCATTTTATTCAATCAAAATTAATAAGGCGTCGGAAATAATGATTAATTAATAATAATAATAATAGTAATAAGGCGTCAAAAATTTCTTCAATTCTGTGAAAATGTCCTAGATCCCACCCTGCTTCAGATTCCGAAGTTTTATATATAAAACTGTTCAGATAAGTTTCAGATAAAATTTACAGATATGAATTTTCTGTGAAACTGAGCGGTGGAAGGCGGAGCTTGTGAAATTTCTGTGAATTTTATCTGAAAATTTGAACAGAGTTTTTAGATAATATTCAGATATCTTAAATTTATCTGACCAAACATTTGGTTTACAGAAATTTCAGATACAATTCAGAGGACTGGTTTTCTTGTGATACAGTACAGATACAGATAGTTGGTTTTGCTGGGTAATTTTATATACTAATTTAAACAACTGGAATTTCTCCGCTGCGATTTTGCAGTAAACCAACGTAAATCGAATTCGAAGACTCGCAGGTAGTCGCAATGAAACTAACCTTGGAGCCGGTGCAATTTTTGTGCGTTTCGCATTTATTATTTGCTGCGTCTTTACTGTCAAAAAACTGACCAATCGCCGCTTGTCCCCATGTTTGGGAAACTTGAGTGTACAAAAATGCTTAAATTTCAAAATTTTGCCTAAAAATGGTGAATGTTTCACAAAAATTTTTGTATTTTTTGCTCATTGAATCGTTTAGCACACCTCTGAAGAAAATTTTGAGTGATCGGGGCTTTGTCCCAGTATATATATATATCTCTAATCGTCGGTCAACATTCGGCTGGGGGGCACAGGAAAATTAATTCCAGAAAAAACGAGATCGTAAAAAATTATCTGGTTTTTTCTGGCTTTTATCCAACTTTTTTCTAGTTAGAAAAAAAACAGAAAAAATTATCTAGTTTTCTTCTAGAAATTAATTTTCTTCTAGAAATTAATTTTCCTGTGTGGGGGCAGTCGCAGTTGCGTAGCCAGAAGGGGCCTGGGGGCCAGCGGTTTGCCCCCCCCCTCGGATAAACGGATAAAAAATTGATAAAAAATTTGTGCCGGTCGCGTAGCACCCCCCCCCTCGCGGTAGACAAATATTCGGGCAAAAAGGCACGTTGGCTCCTCCCTCAACTTGATCCTGGCTTTTTTGCCCGTAAATTGCTTCCTACCCAATCTTTTAATAAAAATATAGAACCCCCATTGTCAGCTAAGTCCCCAATCGGATCTCTCAATCCCCCAAAATAGCTGTCGATTTAATAAAAATCTAGAGTGAAATTATTGGTATTAAAACTAACGATCTACCGGCTCCGGCTGGATTTGAGCTCCCGGCTCCGGCAAAAAGAGAGCCGGAGCCTGAGAATTTTCATTGTTCAAACTTTGGCAAAAAAGTTCAAATTTTGAGAAAAAATCACAAGGTGAACGAAGCGGTTAGTCGGTTACAGTACTTATATTATATATATAATATACTGCCAGTTGTAATGGAGGTGACTACCCCTCTCTAGCATTATGTATTTTTACGTCTCCCTCCAATTGACTAAACTCGGACTAAAAATCAAAAGTTTATCACACTTTTTTCCAGGGACTGCACTGCCGCCCCCAGACCCCTATAGGCAACTACAGTGAACTACGTGACTTATATATATACGTGATTTGAACTTGACTTTTAGCTCTGATGTTTTCGGCCGGTCAAATTCAGTACAATGTTTGCATGTGCTGTTATTTTGCAAATTTTTGTGTTACTTAAAATAGCAAAAAAGTTTATTGTTACCCATTACAAAAAATCGAAATGTCATTCCCCCCAAAGTTTTTTCCTAGCTACGCGACTGATACACGCCTAAATTACAGGGGTCGGGCGGGCGGTAATCCCCGCAAGCTAGAGACATTTACGGCATTGCAATCTTTTTGAAATTTGTCGATTTTTTGGGGGTATATACGCTTCTTGACAATTTTGCAAGGTTTGACTAAAAGGGGGAGTTTCAGACGGACACCCTGAACATCTCCCTCCCTCTGACTCCTGACGCCCTTGGCACCGCAGTCAAAATGCCATACTGGTCAATTTGACCAAATTTTCGAGTTTTTATCTCTGTTGTATGTTGATGAAATTTTTTGTGAGATCACCCAAAACCGGGACCAGTCAGTGGCTAACTACTGGTCGTATGAGTGTGTAAAGACATGACGTATAGAAATGGGGCGTTGACTGTTGAAAACTTAAAGCATGCTGTTTCGAAAAAAATTGAAGTTCACAATAATTGTCGACATTTTTTACTAATTGAAATTTTTTTTGAAAAACACTGCCTCTCCGGCTCCGGCATTTTACATCCGGCTCCGGCAAAATTTTACCTCCGGTCGTACGCTTATTAGATCCGGATTCCCCCTATATCCGTCAAACCCGGGTGGGGGGTAAAAATTGAACGCTATTAAGAATTTATTAGGATGTAAGCTTTAGCTGGAAATCAAACTTTGTCCAAAAATTGAACTTAATATGAAATTTTTTGCGCAAAATTGGATTTAGGCAAAAATACTCCATTAAATACAAACCTGCTGCTACCATTGAAAGAGTAACTTCTAACTACTAAATGCCGAAAAAATTTTGTAAATCGGTTCAGCTGAAGCTACCAGAACCAGGATGATTGAAGCATTTCATTAGAATTTATTTAAAATTGGAAAAATCAACATTTTTTTGGCCAGAATAAGCAAGATATGCAGCAAATAAAGCTTAATAACATACATATATTATTATGTAATAATATGTATATATATGTATATGCTATAAAAGTTCAGACTGATATGATGAGCGAACTGGTCTTACTTTGCGAGAACTGACCCCAATGTGACGAAAAATTATGATTTTTAGAAATGGGGCGTTGACTGTTGAAAACTTAAAGCATGCTGTTTCGAAAAAAATTGAAGTTCACAATAATTGTCGACATTTTTTACTAATTGAAATTTTTTTTGAAAAACACTGCCTCTCCGGCTCCGGCATTTTACATCCGGCTCCGGCAAAATTTTACTTCCGGTCGTACGCTTATTAGATCCGGAGTCCCCCTATATCCGTCAAACCTGGGTGGGGGGTAAAAATTGAACGCTCTTAAGAATTTATTAGGATGTAAGCTTTAGCTGGAAATCAAACTTTGTCCAAAAATTGAACTTAATATGAAATTTTTTGCGCAAAATTGGATTTAGGCAAAAATACTCCATTAAATACAAACCTGCTGCTACCATTGAAAGAGTAACTTCTAACTACTAAATGCCGAAAAAATTTTGTAAATCGGTTCAGCTGAAGCTACCAGAACCAGGATGATTGAAGCATTTCATTAGAATTTATTTAAAATTGGAAAAATCAACATTTTTTGGCCAGAATAAGCAAGATATGCAGCAAATAAAGCTTAATAACATACATATATTATTATGTAATAATATGTATATATATGTATATGCTATAAATATGATGAGCGAACTGGTCTTACTTTGCGAGAACTGACCCCAATGTGACGAAAAATTATGATTTTTGACAAAATTTGAAATTTTTGTAAAAGTTGAAAATCCTTGTTTTTTTGCTTGGAATATATATATATATATATATATATATATATATATATATATATATATATATATATATATATATATATATATATATATATATATATATATATATATATAGTTATATATAGCTATATATATATATATATATATATATATATATATATATATATATATATATATATATAATCGTGTTGCAATTGCAAATATGCTAAAACAACACGTCCGCCGTTCAAACACACAGGAATCACAACACCCTCACCCCTGATCGACCAAAAATGCCCTAAATTTTGTTAAAATTTCGGAAAAAATGGCCATTTAAATCTTCTAGATTTTGCCCAAATTTGGAGACCCTCCCCACGGCTGCTCGATTTTTTTTTTGGGGGGGGGGGGGTCCTCCCACATTAGTGTCGGGACGAAAGTTCGGGTTCGGGTACGGTTCGGGTTGTTTTTTCGGTTCGGGGTCGGGTTCGGGTACAAGTCAGTTCGGGGACGCAAAAAGTGATTCGGGTACCTAAATTTTCTGACCAAATTACAAAATTTTTATACCGCTTTTTAAGAATTTCTAAAGATCATAAACATTTTTAGTAGAATAAATAGAATGAACTTCACATTTCCCCCCTTTAGTTTTTATCGCCCTTTGGTTTAAAAAACTTCACATATGTCTCCAGTTGACCAAATTGGGCCCAAAAATCAAAAATTGTATAATTGTTTTTGCTGGGGACTACTGGCCCCAGACCCCTTCAACTCTATGGGTTATATTCCATGTTATTACTTTGAGCTATTAAGCTAATGCATCTATGCATAAGTACATTATGCTGCATTTACTTGTCAATTTGTGTAATATATAGGCTATCTGATGTGACGTTCCTACCGTTCGTTTTAATTTTTCTGGCAGAAAAAATTTCAGATATGTCTCCAGTTGACCAAACTCGACCTAAAAATTGAAAATTTTTTGGAGGCTGCCGCCCCCACACTCCTGCAACTTGATGGCTTAGTGATCTTGTGTTTCTCTTTGTAATGCGAATTTAAGTGTTGCTTAAAATTGCATTTTAACCCATTACGGAAAAACTGAAAGGTCATTCCCCCAATTTTTGTTCTGGGTAGGCCATGGCATTGGTACGAGTAACACAATTTGACCGCAATATCAGAGTCTATGGCCCACTGACCGTTTTTCTTGCCGACAGGCCGGGCCGGGCTAGCCCTGAATATGCTCCCAACGCCCGGGCTGGGCCAAAAAAGCAGGCCGTGCAGGCCTCTGAATTTAAATCAGCCTTAGGTCTTAACTCTATGCAAGTCTATTTGCGCGAACAATTCGTGAGCGGTAGCTTTCGAAGATGACAGTATGACATATAAGACTTTATTAAGCGCGAAGAATAATCTGCAACGGGCACGCAGAAACTGTTTGGTGTTTCAGCTCAATCGTGCATCGTGACAGCGAGTACCAATGTGCTCATAAACTTAATGAGTGCTATAAGCGCGCTGAGCAACGAGATAAGTGCATCTGGCTTAGGCACTTAGTTATACCACTGAAGAGCAAATAAACACAAAACTGTTGCGGTTACGCGCACCAATAGTGACATATGAATTTGCTCATTCGAATTCGAACGAGCAAAACGTCACTTGTTAACATACAAAGCAATTTATAAGTACCAGATAAGTACCTTATGCACCTACTAGTGTTTGTGACCGGCCGCGTAAGTCGCCGACCGGGTCCGGCGGGCAAAAATGTTCGGCCGGCCGGCCAAAAATTCCGGCCGGTAACAAACAATAGCACCTACACGTTTCATCTTTTTTTTTCTAAAAATCGAAACAACGGGTGAAAATGAGTATGACTTGATTAAGCGTGAAACTTAATCAAGTCGGTTTCTTGCTGACTAATCCTTCATTCAACGTTAAATATTTAAAGTATTTATTCCTTGCACTAAAGGTTGTGGACTCAATTGCTCCACACTTTTTTGACATTCTATATTCAAATATAGTTAGTGTGTAATGTTATGCAGTTCATTTGGCCAAAGTTCGGGTTCGGGTTCGGGTGGTTCGGGTACGAATGGTTCCGGTTCGGGTTCGGGTACGTTTCGAAAAAAATCCCAACACTATCCCACATCCCCCTCATACATGTCTGATTGCAGTCTGTCTAGCCGCTTTCATTACAAAGCAAGACAAAATAAAGACGCATACGTTCCGTACTGAAAACGACGCGTCTGTGAAGCAGCACGCTGAAAAGTATATAGCCCATTTAATTAGCATCTTATTTTTTCACAAGGTGGCAGGTGCCCCTAACTTTCCTACCCATTGCGAGTTTCGTTTAGTCAGTCTGTTTATGCGAAAAATTTATATTGGCTTGGTTGACACTGACATAGTGGCAGGGCCGCAAGCGCAGGTCCTGGAAATTTTGTTGGGGGAGAATCGGGGTACGGACGGAACGGCGCGTTGAGGTGAAAGTAACTTGCTGCTACCCATGCTATTCATGCTGAAGGTAACTTTGGCAATGGCGCAAAAATTCAACATGAGTTAATTTTATGTAAGTAAAATTAAGTATAATATATATAAGCTTTTGTTTACTTATATATACTATACCTATATAGGACTGAGGATTAAGACTAAGCCGCAAGCTCCAAGATCGCTCATCGACCGCTCCTTTACAGATTAAAGGATGTGACATATTTTAGTTAGAGGTTTAGTTAGAATGGCAAATAAAGTCAAACTGACTAGGCGAGTTAAAGTTTGGTGCGTAATTTTAGTCCGGTGCATTTGTAAACCACCACTTAAGGTGGTAGTTGCGTTTTCGAGGTTTTTGTGATTTCTATGTAAACTTTGCGCCACCAGCACTCAAGTTATAAGTGACGCCTGAGCATAAATTTTTGGGACAGTACTGTAAAGGTCAAAATCCCCAGGCATGTCTCTCACTTTTTTGAAATTTCACCTGTGAACATTTTTAGAGGGTTTTAATTACCAGAAAATATCTTAAATTTTCGGTGCGTTTGCTTATCAGCTATTTTCTCAGTAAATTGACTAGTTATTAAAAAAGTGGGGGACATGCCTGGGGATTTTAAACATGTCAAAAACCTTACCAACTTTCAGTCCTAACAGGTAATCGTATGATTTAGAGCTGTGGCGCAAACTTTTTGTAAAATTTTGGAAAGGACCTTTCTTTAGTCGCTTATACTGAAAACAAAAAAAACAGGTTAAATTTCAATGCATGGCATACATTTAGAAAAGATATAGTTCTACCTAATGCAAAAGACCGCTTGTGATTTAAATTTGTAAACGCTGAGCTATGGCTTTTCAAAAAAACACCTAAAAACGCAATTACCCCCTTAACTAAAGGATTCAACAGTAACGTAACACGCATGCATTTATTAGCAGGCATAGTCCGTTTATACGTGAGCGGGTAGCAAATTCTATTGGGGGGGGGGTGCGGAACAACTTTTTCATTTTGCTTCGTGGGCCGTGAGCGCTGGCGTTGGCGTCGTGAGCTACCTTCATAGCAAGCGCGGATCCAGGGGGGGGCGCCCCCCCTCCGAAATTTTTTAAGACTGAAATTTTACACAAGGGTCCCCCCTTTGGTTTTTATTGCCCCACCGAAAAAATTTCCGATACGTCTCCAATTTGCTGTATAAATAAAAAATTCTTTCCTGGGGGCTGCCGCCCCAAGACCCCTTCATCTTTCTGGCTTACTGATGCTTGGTATTATCTTTCATCAAAGCCTATGCATGTCTACCTACTAGAATACCCATGCCGGTCCATCACTTTTGTAATTTTCGATGTTTTTAGTTCCAATTTTACGTTAGATGCTAATAATGTGTTGTTTTTTGCTTTACAATTGCACAGAAACTGTAACGCCTCTCTGGTTTAGTAAAGTTTGAAACAATTTGCAGATTTTAGAGGATATCCCGGGGTTGAAAGATACAGATTTTAGAGGATATGCCGGGGTCAAAAACAGTAACGGTGTCTAGCTTCTGGGGGCTGCCGCCCCCAGACCCCCCGCAACTGTGTGTTTTCATAAAACTTGCAGATTTCATAGCAGATTCCTGGGTCAAAAAACGTAAAGTGTCTGAGGGGAGCTGGTTTTTTAGACATGCAGAAGGCTTCTATGAAAACAGTAGACACGAAGCATCAGTAAGCCAGAAAGATGAGAGGGTCTCGGGCGGCAGCCCCCAGAAAGAATTTTTATCATACAGCAAATTGGGAGTGATTTTAAAATTTTTTCGGTGGGCAATAAAAACCAAAGGGGGGACCCTTGTGTAAAATTTCAGTCTTAAAAAATTTCTAGGGGGCGCCCCCCCCCTGGATCTGCGTCGGCGCATGAAGGTAGCTCACGATGCCAACGCCAGCGCTCACGGCCCACGAAGCAAAATGAAAAAGTTGTTCCGCACCCCCCCCCCCCCCCAGAATTTGCTACCCGCTCACGTATAAACGGACTATGCCTGCTAATAAATGCATGCGTGTTACGTTACTGTTGAATCCTTTAGTTAAGGGGGTAATTGCGTTTTTATGTGTTTTTTTGATATGACATAGATCAGAGTTTTCAAATTTATATAACAAGCTGTCTTTTGCATTAGGTATAACTATATCGGGGGGGGGGGGGGGGGGGGGGGTGGGGGGGGGGGGGGGGGGGGGGGGGGGGTTTTTTTTGGTTTGTTTTTTTTTTTCCCCCCGAAATCCGGCGGTCTGAAAGGGCCACCTTCATAGATACGACAAACTAGGCATGACTTGACAACTGACTTTATCTGAGATCTGGCCGACGGAAGCCAGAACTGATCGCGAAGTTCTGCCATGGTGTGGCGCACTCCGGCATGATGAATGCGTCTGTGGCAATCATCGATAATCAACTCAAGCACAAGTGCACTCCAAAACTTTTTCAAAAAGGGTGCCGCCAAATATGTGTTAAATATTTATTAAATGATGAGTTACTTTTTAGTGTCACTTATATGTACATTGTTCAAAATTTTTGTCTGCTAAGTCGACTTTACATATTTTATAAATTACGCCAATTTATAAATTTTCAGGTTCGAAATTTAAATTTTTAAATCTTACTTTTTGTACTAATATAACAATACTTATAGTGCAAAGTTCCTGTCAGAGTGTCCGTATTGTATCAATTTGTGCTAATTTATACTTTTATTTTATCTCAATGTACGGTTAAGTTTCAAAACAATACATATATATAGCTAAATAACAACTAACTAAAGTCTACTCAAAAGTGACACCCCCCCCGGCCATGTAAATATTTGAATAAACAAGCAGCATGCAGCTGCCTTTATTTGTCTACTGCTCGTCCAATTTTCAAAACTTTGTTGCGCAAAAGTTGACTTCGCTTCAATTCACTTTTGTTTTCGTTTTCTTTTTCGTTTTCGTTCATTTTAGTGTCCACTGAAAAAAAGCGTAGCTGTAGTAAATTATTGGTACTTATAGGGATAACAACGTTTAACATCGGATCAGTAGTCGCTGAAAGGTAGAATGCCGGTCTTCCCATTCAGAGATGGGTGGTTTAAACCCCTTCCATGGGTCATTCTGATGATGATGCTGTCTTACTTTTTAAAAGAAATGAAAGAAAATCTTGACACTTCCCCATTGTAATAAGTAAAAAACACACAACCCATTTCACAATGATATTTACTTTTTAGATTTATGTTCAGTTTTCTAGAAAGGTTTAAACTCCAGCTACTTTCTAAGGCAAGGTCAACCGTATCACTGTACTCATGTCTAATTAGTTAAAATCATTATTTCATAATTTTCATTCAAAATTCAAAAATCTGAAATTGAAATTTTTAATTTTAAATTCTACATCTTTTGTCATCACTTTCCTTTTATTTTTTATTATATTTTATGAATTTTTTAATAAGTCTGGGAACTCTTGTTGCATTTCTTCCTTTTTATCCCATTTTTGCGCATAAAAACAATAATAAAACAATAAATTTTGCGCGTAAAAAAACATAATGCTTCAAATCTGTCAAAAAAACATTTAAGTGTCAATTCCAGCCCCTCTCTTTTTTTTCACAGTTTTCCTCTTGCAATTGTCACAACTGACACTTTTCTCTAACAAGTGAAATTTGAATGTTTAATGCAATTTTGGTAATTTTGGCCCGTTTTGGAAGCAGCAGTGTGCGACCTTACGCAGACAGATGTTAGTTACGCCACTGCGAGTCCATTGAGAGAATACAACGCCAAATGTGGAACGCAATGAAATAATAATGCAGTAGGAAGTTTTATTGAAGTCTGCAAACATTGGTAGTTTGTATGCCTAATGCCAATCTGCTAGGAATCCCACTAGGCGGATATAAGACATAGCAAGAGTACATAATAGGAAGAGTATGACACTTTCACTATTATGCCCTGCCCTGGATGTTGCGTCCAATGGAGAGCGCAAAAGAGCCCCTTTATGTACGGTTTTGAGGAGGGGTAACCGCCGCCATACATTTCAAGTCCATGTACGCAATTTAGTGGGAATAATTCAAGACGCTAAGAGAGGCGTGCTATACTCTTCCTATTATGTACTCTTAGAAATAATAACAAACATATTGTCAAGACGTGTCTAGATTTTTTTAATGAGATAATACGAACTTCGTTGAAGGTAGGAAACCTCAGCGGTTCTGTACTTAGTTAGATACTGAAACCAAGCATAAACAAAATCTGAGCTTTAGTCTGAGTCGAAAATTTAGTCTTCAAAGCCTTGCCCATCTTCAACACATGCTCATCACAATAAATAGACATCCAAAAAATCAACGTATACAACTGTAAATGATCGTAACGAAAAGAACAAAAAGCCAGCATCAAGAGTACAGCGAGTTGTCACAGAAATTACTCCATTTGTATTGTCTCAGTCAGGGTTCAGAAATTTTTAGTGAGACTTAGGGAATTATAGTCCCACCCACTTTTATATCTTCGGTTTTTGCGTTTAATCCACCTTTATTCTTTAGTCTTGAGTCGTTATTGCTAGATTAGTTAATTTTCATGTGTTATTTTATATATTTTTTATTTCTAAAAATTCTGTTTCAATTAGTAGGATCTCAACCTAAGTCAATTATGTTTTATCAATCAATAAATAAAGTCATTCTATCATAATCGAAATATTTAGCATCGTTGCGAAAAATTCGGAGCTTAGTTCATAGGACCTATATAGGACAACATGATTATTTCAGATTTTCAGCTGCCAGCCAGACCCAACTGAATGCCTTATTCCTGTTGGGCCACAGCCCAACAGGTCTTCAATTTTGATTCTGGTATCTTAACGCAGTGCTAGCGTTAAAGTGTCAATGTGCGGAGTGTGTTTTACACATCTTTAACCGTAGCTTTGCGTCTGTCACAACTAAAATGCCTGTTAGAATTAGTAAACTGGTGCTTTCGTTGTTATTGAGAAGGGTACTGGAAAAAATAAAAGTCTGACAAAAAGTGAGCTGCTAGGAAGCGACGATGTCAGTTCACAGTCAACAGCCGAATAAACTAACCGCTCGACGATACAGCTCCCTGCTACCTACCTAGATGCTTCACTGCTAAGTAACATCATATTTCCATTTAAAATCGACAATACTATCAATAGAACAAGTTAAATTTGCAGAATATAATTTCATCATCAAACATGCAGTTCATTTATTACCTAGTCTTCATTTAATATCTTCATTTTAAGTTCCAATTGTGAAAAGCTTTTGACTGGTAAAACTTGAGATTTTGCAATGCAATGCCTGCAAAAGAGACTTTATTCATGGGAAATACCTATGTAAAATCAGAACGAGTACTTTACTGGTCCAACAGGTTTACGATGGCTTCTGACCAATGTACTGAAAAGTGTATGCTTGATACTTACTGAATACTTTTGCCGAAAACTTAGCTTGTTCTAAATTAGATCGAGTAGAATATAATTAATTAATTTTGTATTAATATTGTTACTTAATTATACTGATTAATGTTTAATTTTTTTTAGTTTTTAACACATAGTTCGCTAATAGCTACTTTTCTAATAGCAAGCGATAACGATTTGATAAACATAGTCTAATTTTGAGTGTCCACGAGATTTTTATATTCTCTGTTAGAACTATTGTACGTAACTTTGTTTTGAAACTGCCTCAAAAGTTTAAAGAGTTCTAAAACAGAATACGTTAACTAAATTTGTTTATTTCTCGACTGGACATAATAAAACAAACGCTAGAGTTTTACTAAATGTTTTATTAAATTATTTGTTATTATTATTATCTTTTTGACAAAATATATGGTTAACTGCACAGATTATACCCACACAGTACAAAAAATGCAATTAAAACGGTAGAGGCTACATAGTTTGAACTTTTCAAAACTATTACACAACAAACGTGCGTTTTTAAGCACTCTTTAAGCCCTCTTGTAGTTTTTTCATGAATAGAAAAAACGTTTTTGTGCTTTTACAGTTTTATTCACAGTGCATTGATACAGTTTTGTGTATTCTTCCTTTTAACTTCCTCAAAAAGTAGGTAGTAAACGGTTTCGGAGAGTTAGTTTTTTTGAACTATTTTTTAAGTTGGTTTTACCTACTTAATGTTGTACAGATTCATACAATTGTAAGTTGAATAATTGCTAATGTATGTTTATTAGTGTCTTTTAGTATTTGTTTTATTATATGTATAGTAAATATATATTTTTTACATTCCGTAGGGGCTGTTCACAAGTTCAGATTAACTGGATTAAATTAACTGAATCAATTACAATAACTGGACATAAAATTTTAGTATCTTTTCAAGAATTTGCACGTTTATGCACTGTACCCATAGATAAATAAATAGAAATCACTCAAAATTTAGAATCAAACAACGTTAGCCATATCAAAATTAAGGGTGTAAAGTGTAAACGTCTCAGGATATATACTACCAAATTAACTGTTATTACTGCAATACTGTATAAAAAACACAAAATATGATTTTCAACAGCATAACAACATTTTTGGCACAAAGAAAATGGAGAAGATTTTGTAGCAATTTTTTTGTCGTTTTTGTCATTTTTTTGTCTATTTGTCTAACCTCCAATTAATCTAATGTATAGCAAATATGTCCTCCTATTAACAAAAATTATTGGTAGTATTACTGTTGTCTTACTTATGTAGACGGTTTTTTTAGACTTTTTGGAATTTTTCTATATTTAAAAAAATTTTCCAGCTTTGACAACTCATCGCTAATTCCTTTTAGGGCTTTTCAAAAACTGAGCCAGGTAATTTGCATAACATCATGATGTTTGTCTCTTTGTCTTAATTTTATGCATCAAGCAGAACATTCTTTTCACTCTAATGGCAACATCTGGATGTTAAAACTATTGAATTAAATGAATAAATAAATAAACAAATAAATAAATTAAATGGTATCTTGAATTTTTTGTTATCATTAATTAAGTTAATACAAAATGATTTAAAATAAATTCTTTAATTCGGTTGGAAACCTCAAATCTACCTATTTTTTGACTCCATATATATTGTTTTTCATAAATTAATACCACATTTTTTCATCAGCATAATTCGAAGAGTACATAATAGCGTCTGATTCGTCGAAGTCTCTAGAATGGATTAAACGGATTAGATTAAAATTTGTTTGGCTGATAATATTTAAACTGTTGAGATATAAACTTTTCTGAATTTCTTAAATTTTCTCAATCAATTTCGCTGAAACTTTGCCAAAACATCTTTAAAGGAATTTGCAGACCTGTTTTAATGTTTTTGCAGGCAGACTATAAATAAGTAATGAGTTATTAAGTTTTTATTCCTCAACCCATCAGCTTTTATATACTAAAGTGTGTTACGCAGAGAATCTACGCGCTGATTGGCCAGCCACATGTTGCACAGAATGTCAACCTGTAACCTGAAAACGACCAGCGCATCTGCCTGTGCTAGAACACAGGCAGGCTGGAGAGTGTCTCACTCTTCTTCTATATACAGTGAGACGCTATTATGTACTCTTGATAATTCTTATCCCAGTAACTATGCTTTCAATATATTTCAGCCTTTCTCCCAGATATGCAAATGA
The DNA here is from genome assembly GCA_030248245.1 of Trissonchulus sp. WLG1_4. Classification (NCBI taxonomy): domain Eukaryota; kingdom Metazoa; phylum Nematoda; class Enoplea; order Enoplida; family Ironidae; genus Trissonchulus; species Trissonchulus sp. WLG1_4. Next base: position 14,985 of record JASANF010019017.1, on the reverse strand, counting down.
TTGCTTGGTATTATAATTGTGCTTGGGTTTGGACAACGTTGGGATAGTCAACTATGAAACTATTGTTGACAATGTTGATCACTTTGCACTACAGTGAGTACTTTTGTTGTAGTCACAATAAATAACAAAAAAAAATAAAAATAGAAAAAAATACAAATGTCATGTCAATTATACACCTCATTATGGACACGTTTCTTAAGATTTCATAGTGGACACTGTTAGTAAGTCGTTGAAGAATTTATAAACTGAATGTGACAACTAATATGCCACGTTCATAACTTCGTTGGTTATTGTTTATTATAAATGCATCAAAGTAAATAAATCAAAATAAAAACAATCTTACGTTACCGCAGACAAATATATTAATCTTATATGCATATAAAGATTGGAATTTCGTTTGAACATCAGCATTTAAAATATAAAATTAGAAAAATAACTCAAACCCAGAAAAGTTTTATTTTAAAAAGTTTCTTTTATGGTTGGGGCACCAAAGTAATCCAAAAGTACGTAGCTAAGTTATGTTTCAGCCAATATAGCCAATGGCTTCGAAAACCGACCCTCAGACAGACAGCGACATCCAACAAACTATTTGGAACTGCAACGCAGACGCGGCACATACGCGGGTTGGCTTCAGCGTTGGAGCAAGCGACCACCCAGCCACTCTAGACGTCGTAAAATGCCATTACACCACAATACCCAACAAATAGTGCCGCATAAATTCGTACTGCCCCCGAACAAACCGAACGGACCTTTTATATCCACGCCGCAGACGCAACATTTAGCGCGTTATAGCAACCGGCTAGATTTGGAAAGATCATCACAAGTTATGGGATGTTTTCGGTTGATTCCCAATACGGTGATAACGAACGCGTATTATTATCAGCGGCAATATAATATAGAAGCGGATGAGTGTTTAGCTTTATGCCAAAATAGCGCCACTATGCTAGGCATTCGTTGTTCTTCGATTGTTTTTATTAAAGCATTGAAATGCTGTGATTTTTATGCTTTTCAAGCCTATGAACATTTTTCCGCGCTTCGAAGTTATCCAGGAGCTTATTATTACGAGCTAATGTAAGTTGATTCTTGGCCCACATATACCTAATCGTCAAAATAGTTGTGTAATTCAGCATTAATATGCCTAAATATTTTTCTGATTTAATTTATTATGGTACATATCATATTTAAATTATTTGGTATCACATTGTTATTAGGTATATTTTAATCATTTGGTATGCAATATTAAATACCTAATTCAAGATAACAAAAAGTATTTTAATAAATAAAAAATAAATTATTTATTTCGCGTATAATATAATAATCTAAATTCAGTAAATTGTTTAGATACGGCTGTGGGAGCCCTGTTTTCACTCCATCCCCCAATTTCACCATGCGACCCTATGTCATGCCAAACTTCGGAACCACCAATCCCAAGCCCACTACTCCTAACCCTTCAGGTTGACAAAGACTATGTATTGATTATGTCGTAGCATTGTCTCTGAGTGTATGTTTCGATGGGCCCTTTCATAAAGTATTATCAACTAACAGGATTAGATCAACTAGATAACTCAACTAATGATTAACGTAATTTCTCAAAATTTTGCTAGCAAATGGACATGACGCAATTTAGTCGCTCTACAAAATTGTACGAATCGTCCATCAAATTCAAATCCAATTGAAGTTAATCTAATCCAGTTAATACTTTTTATGAAAAGGCCCAATGTACGTGTTCTAACATATGTTTGTGTATGTGTTTATTTTTACGTTTATTACGAGAAAACCGCTGTCATGCCGCCTCTTTGCTTCTGCGCATTAATATAGGAATGAAACGAAGTGGCGGGAGTGGTCCCCTTCAAGTATACCTATAGAAGAAGCTATTTTGCGCTCCGCATTGGACACAGCCCTAAGGCATACGAAAGAGCATAATCCTCTAATTATGTTCTCTTGCACATAGTTGCTTTCCGCCCAATTTGCAGGTGCTGGCGGTATGTAGGTATATTCAGAATTTCAAACTCCTACATATGTATGCGTGTCAAATAAGTTCTGTATTTCAGCGATTTGTCAAGCTGACGAAGTGGAAGTGTTGCTGAAAGTGAACGGGTATCAACTAGCCGAAGTGGTGGGTTGGACAGTAACCGCAGAAAACTTGCAACAGTGCATTGCACAGTGTGTGCTCAACATGGTGTGTGACAGGGATTAACTGGGGCTTAACAGAGGATTAATAAAGTTAAAATGATTAAATTATGAGATTAACTAATTGATTATTCAATCATCATTTATTGATTAATTTATTGACTACAAGTGAATATATTAATTAATTATGGGTTAACAGAGTTTAACGGATTAACTTAGGAGATGATTGATTAATTGATTTTGTATTAAGTCAGTGGTTAAAACCAAAGTGAGTGTGATTCAGTGATACTTTTTAATGATCTACATATTACTTTACAGGATGAAACGTGACGTCAAACAATAAAATAAATAAATAAATAAATAAACGAACTGGACTAAATGTAACCGAAGCTAATAGAAATCTATATGGGACAGTAATGTCTGATTTTAGTCCGAACCCTTTTACTATACGGATTTACTTACTTTACCCACTTTACTTATACGGATTTATCATGCACGCTTAGCATTATTTTGAAGCTCGTTAAGGCCGGTCCATACTCGTCCTTGACCTTGTCCCTATCGTTTTGTCCTCAAGCGATATCAAGGAAACTGCATGGTCAAAATAGCCAGCTTTTCGCACGAATAAATTTATGATTGCTTGCAGATTGTATGCAAAAAAGCCGAAACGCTTGTATCAATTCTTTACAGCGGCGGATCAAAATTTGTCCTTGTCTCTGTCCCTGTGTCCTTAAGGACAACTATGGACCGTACCTAAGTCTCACCGAACTTAGCTCATTAAAATTCAAGTACATACGTGCAACGGGCGGTTAAAAAAAGGCAAGTTTTAGTACATTAAGTAGTAGTTTAGTTAGATTGAACTATGTGACATGTTTTTCAGTAAGCTTCTTCTGTAATACTAATTTATATATATTTATATACTTTGAAATTTATATTATAATAATTTTAAACAACAATAAACTAATGTTTTAGGGTCCCATCGGAGAAATGAGAAAGTGCGTTTCGGGTGATTTTAATGTGGATAATCGGATTTGTTTTCTGACCAACGAGCGTCCGCCTCGACCTCTTGGTTCGGGCATGGTACGACAGAGCAACAATCAAATACTCTTTGAGAAACTGTGCATTCCAGGTAAGCTAGCTAATACATAAGGAACATAGCAAAAACATAAGTGGGTCTAACCCTTGAACCTTGAGGGTCGATTCATACTTACAGCCATGTGTCTGTTCCGCTAGCCAAAAATCCGTAAAATCACGTCGGTGATACGCGCTAATGCGTGACATCAGCATGTTGCGTTATTTTTTTGTAACCGCCGGGTGAACGGATATTTATTTTGGCAGTAATCGGTCCTGACTTTGTGAGGTTGTGCTAAGATTGCGAACTTTTGCAGGTGACTGTCCCAGTTAGCTAATGGCTTGTTTTCTAGTTGAAGTAACTGTTTATGTGAAACATTTATTCGCTAGGTACTGTAAGACAAGGAAACAGCGGTTGCAACAACAGTGACACATGACAATGAGAGCTTAAATATTTGTAACGACGTATGGATGTACCACAACTTCAACGAAAAGCAACGTATGGATGAAAAACACAAGCCAACACTGATGATACCTACTTGAATAAAGTTTCGTGTTATTCTTTTACGATCAAGTGCTGCTCAAAAACAAAACTATCAAAAAAAGGTTCTCTAACTTTTAGTCTTGGTTCCTTTTCATACGTATGTATGTATATATGTATATCACACCCACAATAAAGTCCATTTTCACATTTCAGAATCGCTGTCCCCCTCCCGTTGTGATCGCGGTACTTTGGACAGTTACCCCAACAGCATGCTAATAGGGGGAGCCATAGTAGAAGAGATTTCCGCACCCACGTTTGTTGATTGCATCGGGGCCTGCTTTCAGAACCCGCTATGCAGATCCCTTGATTATTTTCATGAGGTAATATGTTCGTTTTTATTTTTATTTTTATTCTTTATTATTTTTTATTCACTTGATGCAGATTGTGAATTGGTGGTGGGAGTATGAAACACGCTAGTGTTGCTGGAAACAACCATGACGAATTTTATTGATGCCTTTTTTGTGGGTTTTTCTAGTTTATGTTTAGTGTTTTGTTTTATGTTATTATTTATTGCTGTACAAAAACTATAAAGTTTATATTATTACAATAATAAAAAGTAGGTTACTTGGTAAATAGTTTTTAAAACTTAGGTGAAAGTTCAATAGTAAATCACCGCTATGTAGCCTCAAACATTAACTGTAGCTAATTCAAGACCGGTTCATACTCGTCCTTATGTCCCAATTGTTTTGTCTTCAGGCAGTTACAAGAAAACTGCGCGACCAAAGTAATGAGTCCATTTTTTGTTTGAAAATAGTTGCGCTCAAGTTAAAATTGTACACAAAAAATTAGACAGTGTTCTGTCAGTGGCTCACAATATGTAGTTGACTGAACTTTGTCCTTGTTTCTGTCCCTATATACTTAAGGACAAGTGTGAACCGGACATGTAGAGTTTCTATGATTTCATGCGTTTCTGTTGTAAATTAGAACTAGGGCCTATGAGACTTGGGGGCTGTTGTGTAGTGGTTAGCATTCTTGTCGTTGACGCGAGCGGCCCGGGTTCAATTCCGGTGCCTCCATTTCTTTCAACATTTCATCTTTTTTATATGTTTTTATGTTATAATGTTCTATATTTAGTATACCTTTTTTATTTTTTATTTCAGGCATCCCCAGGAGCTAGTAACTGTCTCCTACACGACCTGGACTCTCTAACAGCTCCGGAACGGTTGACTCAGGAGGACTCTCAGGGCGTGGAACATCTCGAACTCACTAATTGTCAATAATCATCTGAAGTCTGACCAAAAAATGCTGTGTTGTGAATGAGAACTTGGGCCTACGAGACTTGGCGGCTATGGTGGACAAAATAAATCATGCATTGTCATTACGAAGCTAACGTGGATGGGGAACTTAATGTTTTTTGTTTCGTTTTCTTTACCACTATCCTCTAAATGTTAAATATTCTATTGGCCAATGTGGAACAAAGCGTACTAATCGATATGTACATGCTTAAGGGGGTAATTGCGTTTTTAGGTGTTTTTTTAAAAAGCCATAGCTCAGCGTTTACTAATTCAAATCACAAGCGGTCTTTTGCATTAGGTAGAACAATATCTTTCCTAAATGTATGCCATACCTTGAAATTTAACCTGTGATTTTCTTTCCAGTATAAGCGACTAAAGAAAGGTCCTTTCCAAAATATTAAAATTTTTTACAAAAAGTTTGCGCCACAGCTCTGAATCATACGATTACCTGTTGGGGCTGAAAGTTGGTAAGGTTTTTGACATGTTTAAAATCCCCAGGCATGTCCCCCACTTTTTTAATAACTAGTCAATTTATTGAGAAAATAGCTGAAAAGCAAACGCACCGAAAATTTAAGATATTTTCTTGAAATTAAAACCCTCTAAAAATGTCCACAGGTGAAATTTCAAAAAAGTGAGAGACATGCCTGGGGATTTTGACCTTTACAATACTGTCCCAAAAATTTATGCTCAGGCGTCTCTTATAAGTTGAGTACTGGTGGCGCAAAGTTTACATAGAAATCACAAAAACCTCGAAAACGCAACTACCACCTTAAATCACTTACTGTCTATTCTATTTTGAATGTTCTATTCTTAATCAACTATTAAATAATAAAATTTTAATTAAATGAATTAAATTAAATTCATTATTCGTTTAGCATCCTTAAATTATTTGGAATGCCACAAGCTACAAAGTACAATGTAGTAACGGTATTATCAATATCATTAGTCTATTAGCTATAATTTATGTACTCTTGCTACAATGAAGTATTGATATACGTAATCAGTTAAATAAGAAACATTTAGTCCAATCCGTCTGCTGTACTTTCTCATTAATTGGTTATATTATATTTGTAATAGGAAAATTTGATCTTAATTTTACTACACACCTACATGTATTTATCTGTACTATGTAATGTTGAGACTATTATTAAAAAACGCGTTTATTAATACAAAACCCATTGCTAAAGATTATTCAAGAAGTTTTTAGAACTTTGCCTTTTTTGTAAATACTTATTTACAGGAAATCGAAACTTACTGTATAACAGAAATCACTAAAAATAGTCTTGAAAGGTTTTTATTTAATTGTAAGCCACTTTTGAAAATAAGCCCCTGAAGTCGATATGTCATAAATGGAATGAGTTTCTGGAATGTTTACTGGCTGATTAGACGTTACAACTGCGAAGATAAATTAAACCTCAAGCCATGTTTCCAAAAGATGCGTTGCTTAAGGCCCGGTTCATACTCGTCCTTGTCCTTATCGTTTTGTCCTTGGGCCTTATCCAAAATTAGATTTAACGGATTAGATTTAAAACAATTTTGAAAATAACACAGCAGAAAATAAAAACAGCCAGTTGCAATTTTGGCCTACACTTTTCACGAGATTATTTAGAAGTGTTCCAAGTTTCATCCAATTACGTGCACTTGACGCTGCGGTATTGACGAAATAAAGTTAAATCTAATCCGATAAATCCAATTTTGGATAAGACCCATTGAGTGATGATGATTATAAACTATCCAGGCCGAATAAACCAACCTTTCACAAATTGGCCGGAACGCTTGTGACAAATCTTTACAGTAGCGGACCAAATTCTCCTTGTCCATGTCCCTGTGTCCTTAAGGACAAATATGAGCCGGGCTTAGCGTGAAAAAGGTTCTTTCGATTGAAATAAAAAAATAAATTTTTTATGTATATTTCATACGAGCACGTGTTCGCCTTACTGTATTTAAATTAAACAATTTCTGTGAAACCCTACCACTGTGCCCCAGGGCTTCATAAAAAAATTCGACTTCGTAAAAAAATCACACTCATTTTATCCCAAATATTTACTCGTATGTAATATTTCAACCAAAAGGCGCTCAAATTTATGAATCAGACTGGAAAAATACTAGTTTAAGCCAAATTTCATGCTTAGACGTTGGTTCAGGTACTTTCATTCTCAACTAACAAAGTCAATTATCGGCTTCTAAGTTGGCGCAAGCATTCATAATTTAGACCAGCCATAGTTAAACTCTATAGACTTATATATTGTCAAGATGGACACCTACTTCATACAAAATTCATACTACTTTCTCTGTCTAGAAGTTGTCTAAAAGTCTAAACTTTTCAAACATTAAATCTAGAAAGTCAATTTCAAGCTTGTGCAGTATTTTTGCAATAAATTAGTCATTACCTCAATCTCAGATTTTAAGCTTGCATAACATTTTTGAATAAGTTTATCGTATTCTATAAGACTACTATTGTGTTGGAATTCAGGGCGTTACGTTTTGTATTTTTAATAATTGAGGAATTAAACAACAGCAGTCTTAATCAAAGCCGAATTTGTGGCCTTAGCTTACTTACGACAACCAATAAGCACATATAGTTAGGCATTCATTAATCTGCTAATGACATAGTACAGTACCGATCAGAATTAACTGCCTATGCTGCTGCAGTCAACATCACTGAAGGAGCCATAGCGTCACTGACTGCAGTCATTGCATTGACGTCCCAGATCCAATAAATTGGAAAGTTCTATTGAATTTTATTAACTGACTCCGAAGTCAGTTCTGACCTCGGAGTCACGTAATGAAATTCAATGTATAAAATGATATTGTCCACTTCATTGGACCTGTGACGTCAATGCAATGACTGCAGTCAGTGACGCTATGGTTCAATCAGTGATGCTGACTGCAGCATCGTAGGTAGGTATATTGTTAGATCGGTACTGTATATACATTTGTTGTAAATTTACCACCAGATCAGACTGGTTGAATCGCTGTAAGAATGAATCTACCCTTATACTTTTTTTTAAAGATTTTAGTTCCTAAATTTTTAATTAGGGATCATTTTTAAGAAAAATTTTTAAGCTCAATGAAGCCAAAAAACCATATCTGCCGCTTTAAACCTGACATCACTAACCTTAAACCTAATATGCTGCTGTTTAACTATTTCCCAGCTGGGATAGACCTAAATTTGATGGAACCATTATTAAATTCAACCAAAAGAAACCGAAAGCATAATGTCAAAAGGCTAATGACAGAAATTTTATTTCAAACTAGATCATTGAAAAAACCGTCAGCCGCCATATAGACCAAAGTTTCGTTAATAAATTTCTTAACAACTGTTCCGAACTTCTGCTTTTTGTGTAAATTGATTATGTTTGTATTTTTTATTATTATTTTATTATTTTATATGTATTAAATTAAATTTAGTTTATTCCTTCAGCTTACAGTCGGCAAAACTTACGCTGTTTAAAATGCATTATAATGTGATTTCGTATTGTGTTTCTGGTTTAATCACCTTATGTACTGATGAAAGATGAATAACCCACAGGTTTTTTTTTAATATTTAGCTTTGTTTATAATTTTTATTCTATAGTTACACACATAGCCGACTACAGCAAGCATCTTTTATGTATTGTACATATACCACAAAAGCCAAAAAAATAAAGATAATTTTAGCTCAATTGTAATTGTGAAAAAATATGGGTTTATCTCATTGTTGTTTAAAAGATGAATCAGTGACGGTGAATATAAATATTCTATTTTTACCTACAACATTGACTTGTGCAAGGCAATCGATATAATCGGAGGATCAGAGTTAGTCTCTGTCCCTATGTCTAAAAACAAATGTTACCCGAGAATTGCAGTTTTGGCTAAATTGCAATAAAAACTGCTTCATCTATGTAAAGTATGACAAAAAATAGATAGGTACGCCACTTTTTTATTTTAGTGACCCCACTTCTTCGACTACTTGCTGTACTCTTTATAGTCGAAATTTATACTTTCCGTAATGCAAACAGATGTTTTTTACTCAAGTGGTGCAACTATTTTTTGTCAGTCTTTAGTTTGTTAGCTTACTGGCTGCCAAAGCTCGTCATCTACTAAAGAGTACAAATTGACACAACGTGTGTCAGGTTTTCGTGATAAAACTATCACGTTTACGTCAAGTTTTGATTTTTCAGCAAAAAATAGAGCTATGTTTAATTCTCACTCTATTTAGTTATTTTCTCTTTGAATGTGATAAAATATACCATTTACTTACCAACAGTATCCCTATGCTAAAAAATAATCGCGAGAATACGGTATGTACTAGAAATGAAATCAAACGCAACAAACCACTGTATAGTCGCTAAAAATTAGTTTCAAAATATGGGAAACAATAGGAGGGTACTTTTGGCTACTCAAAATATAAAAGGGGCCATTTTTCAGTTTTTCCTGTTGTTTTTTTGAGTAATATTTCTTCATCCAAGTAAACATTCGTGGATATAAGTCATGTTCACATAACTACTGATAGGTAAAGGCATACAGAATTCAAACAAAAGCTTTTGTTTCGCTAAGAACTACAGACAACTGTGCCATTATTATTAGCTAAGAATTATCTCACGCTTACTGTACTGAGATAAAAAACAATTATTTTAATTCTTGTTACCAAGAGTACACGTATACACAGTGTACTTAGTCAGCAATTAGGGATAGACTCTTGATGCTAATTTAAACTTGGACTATCTTGTAAAAGCTAAAAAACTCAACCTGCCATCAATGTTACATTGCATTTATGCAGAGGGTTTTAGATTAAAATTTAATCTAAATCTAAAAATTTAGATTGAAAGCGTATGTAGGTGAGGAATTTCCACAGGTCAAACTGATTAGCTAGTAATTATGGAATTAAGGCTCAGAGTTTCGAACATTACCATTTGCTAGCATTAGTTCATACATTACTGTTCTAACTTTAAAAAATATACTTTTTTGAGAATTTCATAAAATTTTAAAATCAAAGTAGTTTAAAGGAATTCACGACCTATCACTGTCACTGAAACAATTAATGTTTTTTATAAACAAACCGCCACATTTTGGCACCCACATCAACTGTTATAAAAAGCTTGTTTTGATGCCAATATTGAAGTAATTCAATGTAACTGAAATGAAAATATAAAATTAAATTTGCTAATTTTAGTTATTTAGTCTATTCATACCTACAACCGTATGTCTATTTATCTGTAAGAATTGCGAAATAATGGCCAAAGCATTTCTTATACACTATTACCAAGAGTACACAATAGCACTGACTAATAATACATAATAATACATAATTATTAATACATAATCCTATCATGTACTCTTGCTATTACCAAGAGTACATAATAGGGAAGAGTATGACACTCTTCCCTATTCCCAGCCAGGCAGCGCGGTAGATGCGTTGCACATTAACGCCCAAAAGTGGCCCGGAATCGGGCTACCCCCAAGTAGCCCGATTCCGGGCTACCTGGTAGCCCGATTCCGGGCTACCTGGTAGCCCGATTCCGGGCCACTAGCCCGCTTTCGGGCTACCAGTAGCCCGATTCCAGGCCAGTAGCCCGATTCCGGGCTAGTAGCCCGATTTCGGGCTACCTGGTAGCCCGGAACCGGGCTACTGGCCCGGAATCGGGCCACCTAGCGTTTAAAAGCCAACAGCCAATCAAAATGCGGCAGCTTTTGGTTCCGCCTACGAACTCGCTACCGTAATCCCATGTGTCGGGACAACGGCTGTTTGAACTGCAAAAGACACTTTTTTAATTTTTTGTTATTTTAATGTTTTTAACATTTTTATCTTTATATTTTCAATTGAATACATGATTATATATCATTTTAACTACAATCTACAAGTATAAATGAATTAATTTTTCACTAAAATTTCAGCTGAGCGAAACCTGTGTTTAAGAAAATACATCAAATAGGTCAAAATTCCTGATATCATTTACTCCAAATCCTATGCACACTTAAGGTGGTACACAGTACAGATCAGAATTAAGGTAAAGTGAAGCCGATTTTTGACCGGCTTCAGTTGGAAATGAAGCCGGCTTCACTTCAGTTCGGCTTCAGTTAAGTTCCAACTCCTTAAAAACTAGTGGCCAGTTGCTATAAATTTTGGAAACAGCTGCTATTTATTTCTAAGTAGGGGTGCTAGTTCAAACTATCATTACAAATACATAAGATATGCTGACTTTTTTCAATCCGAAAAAAATCATAAGTTAGTATTAGTTATTTTTATAAACTTTTAATTAATCGATTACCTAAATAATAACAAATTACTACGACTAGGACCCCTCCGTTGAAATGAATAGCAGCTGTTTCCAAAATTTATAGCAACTGGCCACTAGTTTTTAAGGAGTTGGAACTTAACTGAAGCCGAACTGAAGGTAAAGCCGGCTTCACTTTACCTTAATTCTAATTTGTACTGCAGTTACGTTTTCGACGATATTTTTCCAAAGCACATAATATGAACTTACAAAGATATTAAAAACAACTAAAAAAGAAATCGAAAAGTAAAACGAAAAAAAATTGCAGCGAAGGTGACCATCAAAAAGCACCTTCCTGCCTCCGAAGTCCGAACTCCCATGACATGGAACAAATTTTGGCGGTAAAAGCAAAATTTTAAATTAGCCAATGAGAACGGAGCATCGGCCACCTAGTGATCTGGAGCTGCAGACTAAAGGTATGCCATTTCCAATCGATAAAAGATGTAAATTTATATTTGTAGATTGTAGTTAAAATGATATATAATCATGTATTCAATTGAAAATATAAAGATAAAAAAGTTAAAAACATTAAAATAACAGAAAATTTGAAAAAAGTGTCTTTTGCAGTTCAAACAGCCGTTGTCCCGACACATGTGATTACGGTAGCGAGTTCGTAGGCGGAACCAAAAGCTGCCGCATTTTGATTGGCTGTTGGCTTTTAAACGCTAGGTGGCCCGATTCCGGGCCAGTAGCCCGATTCCGGGCTACCAGGTAGCCCGAAATCGGGCTACTAGCCCGGAATCGGGCTACTGGCCTGGAATCGGGCTACTGGTAGCCCGAAAGCGGGCTAGTGGCCCGGAATCGGGCTACCAGGTAGCCCGGACTCGGGCTACTTGGGGGTAGCCCGATTCCGGGCCACTTTTGGGCGTTAATGTGCAACGCATCTACCGCGCTGCCTGGCTGGGAATAGGGAAGAGTGTCATACTCTTCCCTATTATGTACTCTTGCTATTACTGAAGGACTTTTAAGGAGTTTCGTTTAAACTGACAAATGCTGTAACTACAAATGTACGCTGAATCAATAAGCCAAAATAAGCCCGCACTAAAGTTTTAGTTTTCTGTAGAATCCATACATTGTATTCACAGCACAATAGTCTATACAGTACATATGCCTCACATATTATGTACTCTTGATGCTCTACAATACACATATGCATAAAAAGCATGTAACCCAATAATGATAACACTTCAGATTTGCGAGTTCTCAGGGCGCCTAATTAGGGTAGGCTGGAGAATCTGCAGCTTGAAATAATTTTTCTTCTCTCTTCTTTAATTCATCCCCATACATGTCTATATTAGCTTGGCTACAGTATACGATGTTCCGTTGTTTACAGGATGGTTCCAAACTACAAGATCTTCACTTGTGAAAGTCTTGTATTATATGGGCCGATGATGAGCTGTCGTAAATCCCTTTAAGTACTCTAAGCGGCCTATCTTACATACTTCACAGAGCTACCTATACATTGTTGAAGTTGGGCTTTCTATGGTGAAAAACACGAAGCCAGGTTAATTCTAACAGCGTCGATTCATACTTACAGCCGTATGTCCGTTTTTCTGGCATACCTATGTACAAAAAAATCACGTTACTAACTACTAATTATTCGTAAGTCCGATTTCAATCTGGCAGTATTGTAAAAGCCTGTTTAAGCAAGAAATTTAGCACCATTTTTCGTACTAAAATTTACTAGTTTAGTCCGGTAAAGGAATGGGCCCTGACTTGCTTTTCCGGTAACTTTGAATATCGTAACAACAAATTATGAACCTTATAACATAAAGGTCAGAATGTTGCCTTTGAGCCCGGTTCATACTCGTCCTTGTCCTTGTCTCTATCATTTTGTCCTTGAGCAATTCCAGGAAAACTATCTGACCAAATGACCCAGCTTTTTGTGGGAAGAAAGTATTGTTGAAAGCCAGCTTGCATGCAAACAATTAGACGGGACGATTTTGTCAATGCTTCGTAATAGCTACCAGAATTTTGTCCTTGTCCCTGTCCCTATGTTCTTAAGGACAAATATGAACCGGGCTTAAGACTGCGTTTATCAGGACTAAGCTCAGACTGCTTTTATACATTCCACCGTTTGCGGTTAGGCCATTCAAATAACGTGCTCAGCTTCAGAGTCATTCCAAACTAACGAGTAGGTATACTTTTGTTGAAAAAAAAGATGTCCCAATTTCGAAAGAATGAAAGAAATGGCGGCGCCGGGCATCGAACCCGGGCCGCTTGCGTCGACGACAAGAATGCTAACCACTACACCAAAGCCCACTAAATCAGCACTAAATTTCTCAATTCACAACATTTTAGTCAATCGGCCCCATTCCAAAACTAAAGGACTAACGCACTTGAGGTAGAATCCATAAAGCCAATCTGACGCCAAAACCTGTCTAAGATGTTTTTTTAACAAATTAGAGTAATCGTAACAAAAAAATCTAAATCTATTACATAGGTTAGAAACTTGCCTTGCGTTGTCACCGATGCTATGTTGAGCTTCTTAGTCCGTAATTCTTTTTATCGGTTATGTCCTAGTCCTTATCCACTTCTAAACGTATTCTAACTCGTTTAGTACGTGTAGTCCGAAATGCCATCTCTAAACTTCAGCCTAAGTTTAGTCCAGCCAGAGCCCGGTAAAGCAACAGGCGCTGGGTCTAAATTCAACATTTTTTGTCAATGTCGATCCTCGTGTCATGATTTATGCTAAAACTGCTCGTATATCTCTGATTGGTATGTAAATTGAGGACTGAACGGTTAACAGAATTATATTTGGGAGGCTCCTGTCAGCTTTTTTTGTCAGCATTGCTAAAAGCCTCTGTGAAGAAACGTGAGACCTCCCCATCTCTTCCACTTACCAACTCCTATTTCACTCACACTCACTACCAAAAAAACATTGGCTAATGTCCCTACGTTATTCATTTGCCCATATTTCTCTTGCGCGTACTTGTCCTTACATTTAAGTGTTGAAAGAAAGAGGAGGCCCCAATTTAGAAAGAATGAAAGAAATGGAGGCACCGGGAATCGAACTCGGGCCGCATGCTTCGCAGTCAAGCATGCTAGCACTACACCACAATAAACCATGTTTGTAATTAGGTGCAACCAGTCAAAAAACTAATACTCTTGTGGTCTTGCTTTACTCTTCATGTTAATGGTACTATCATGCACTTTTGCTAGTGTGAACTTCCTATCTACAAAATCAATGCTTAAATATTACCACTTCTCTTTGCATTTTAGCCAAATAAAAGTAACTTTGTTCATGACTCCGATTTAAAAGTTTATTTGTCATAGCGACTCATAAATTTTCAAAGCTACACTAAATGACCCCTAGGGTACCTCGAACGTTTAGTTTTGGTTGATGCCGTCGTTTTAAGTTTTGACAGGAATGTTGAAAAAAGTGGAGTGAGACAGCAATATTTTCAAACTAATTTAAATCTAGGCTTATTTTTTATAAAATGTATTTTTTCATCAAAGAAAAATAGTGAATAATTTGATATGATTGGGGGTCTATTCATAATGATACAACCAAAACCTTCCATTCTGAAAAGTGAAGATGATAAATATAGAGAGAAATATAAAAATATGGTAGGAAAAAAGTTTAATTTACAGCCGTTTGTTTATTCAAAAACATTTAACTTAAAACAAGACTTAAAATTGAATAAAAAAATATCACACAGATAACAAAAAAACAACCCAAACCACCCCTCTAGTCTTTCAAAAATCATGGTGACAGGGGCAATTTGCCTTACCCTTATGCAACTTTCAG